>JAGKTI010025629.1:0-13899 GCA_018397915.1 Birgus latro
AAAATCTAACCTAGTAAAACATCGGAATTCCAACGAAAACTGACTGACGCAGGTGAAGCAGCTATATGTCACCGTTACTTTTAAATATCCCGCAGCTTACACCATGTCACAGCTCTGTTGTAAGTTGTAACTAGATTGTAATTAGATATTTGAAAATAAAAAGATAGAAAACTAACCGATGATGCGAAAGTAGAGAGCATAATGTAAACTGATGTGACAACAAAATGCTCTCAAGTAAATTCGAAAATTCGTCTGCATAGCCAAGTGGGACATCCCACGAGCGGCCCTCCAGTGTCTATCATTCATCAAAAGTCAGGGAATGTCATATTTCATTGCAATTCCAATGCTTTGCTAGGTTATGTTTTACAAGTTGTCGCGGTAATAACATAATTCACCTCAATTTGCCTGAACATGGAGAAAAACATCAAGGCACTCATCAAACTTTGCCTGGCCATTTTTTTTTTTTTAATTTGTTCCGAGAATTAAAAATTTCACACGTGCCTAGGCCCCGTTT
The DNA here is from genome assembly GCA_018397915.1 of Birgus latro. Classification (NCBI taxonomy): domain Eukaryota; kingdom Metazoa; phylum Arthropoda; class Malacostraca; order Decapoda; family Coenobitidae; genus Birgus; species Birgus latro. The sequence goes on from JAGKTI010025629.1 coordinate 515, forward strand.
TTAAATTTATTTATGCAAGAAACTTTATATAATATTTTATTTAGGCAATCTTATCGTCAAACGGTTATTATAACCCTTATCTATCTATCCATATACCTAGGCTGCTTCCTCCAAAGAAAGGAAGGTAGCCGAGACAGAACGACACACTCCACATTTACACATCCACACACACTCATTTACTCATACCTTAGCCCCAAGGGGAAAAGGGACAGATCCTCACAGCACCACACTGCACAAGGGTCAATGCGCAGTGCAATCAGCGACATCCGCAGCAAGGCTCAACAGCAGAGCTGGTTTACCCCTGCCACATCATAATGGACCCATCCCCTTACCCGCACCTGACTTATTCAGCTGATCAGACTAAATGGCAAAGAATATCCCCTCGGGGCCGCATCGCCATTAATTCATTCACAATTTCTCTGCAGTCATCCCTATCACACGCAGCAACTCTTCCTTGCTCTTCAGACATCCCTCTCGCATCTAACGCTCTCTTTACACTGTCCGTCCATCCTGTTCGTGGTCTTCCTCTCACATCCGATCCAGTTATCTTTTTCACCAGTCGCTCTTCATCCATTCTCTTCGTATGGCCAAACCATAGCAACACTCTCTGCTCAACTCGATCAGCCATCTCCCACATAACTCCAGTTCTCCTTCACACTTTATCATTTCTCACTCGATCCATATGTGTCACTCCACACATATTCCTCAAACACCTCATCTCCATTACAGTCAAACTCTTCCTCTCTGACACACCCATATTCCATGTTTCAGCCCAATTTAACGCAGTCTTTACATCCATTGTAAGTGAACATCTACACACTTTTTTCGTTCCTCCCAGCATCTTTCCTACTTCATTAATTCTAAATATCACCTCTGCATCTATAACTTCCATCCACAGCAACATGTAACCCTAAATACTTAAAACACTACTTCCTCAAGCAACTCACCATTCAAAATTACATTTATCCTCCTATCATTTACCACCCTCGTACACTTCATCATTTTACTCTTATTCTCATTTACTCTCAACTTCCTCCTTTCACACACCCATCCAAACTCCTCTACCAAGTGCCTCAATCTTTCCTCTGAATCAGGACCAGTTCAGCAGCATCAGCAAACTGCAGCTGATTCAGATTCCACTCTCTACCATTAGCATTCAACATACTCAAACCTCCACCTAACGCTCTTGCATTCACCTGCTTTACAACACCATCCATATAAATATTAAATAACTAAGGCAACATCACACATTCCTGCCGCAGCCCCACTGTCACGGGAAACCATTCACTCACAGAATTTCCCACTCTTACACACGCTCTACTATTTAAATAAAAAATTTACACCCCTTTTAACAACCTACCATCAAGTCCACTCAATCTCAAAACAGTCCACAAAGCCTCCCTATCAATTCTACCATACGTTTTCTCTAAATCCATGAACGCCCAAAACACATCCTCACCTTTCGCTACTTTTCACGCACTCGTCTCACAGCAAACACCTGATCATGCATCCCCTCCCTCTCCTAAAGCCACACTGCTCATCACCAATCATTCCCTCTGTATCCTCTCTAACTCTCTTAATCAACACTCTGCCATACACCTTACCTACAACAATCAATAGACATATACCCCTAAAGCTAGTACATTCACACTTATCACCCTTGCCTTTATACAACGGAACCACACACGCACTTGCCCATTCAATTGGCACCATACCGTTAACAAAACACACATCAACAATCTTACTAACCAATCAATAGTAGTCGATCCACCACCTTTCACACAATTCACAGCACACCCATCCATACCTGCAGCTTTCCCTGTTTTCATCTGCTTTACTGCCTCCTGCACTTCCTCCATAGTGATCAAAGAATCATTCAACTCTCCCAACACATCTATTCCTTGCACCCTTCCATCTGCCACAATCTCAGCATCCCTTTCCTCCTCTACATTTAACAGTCTTTCAAAATTCTCTGTCCATCTCTTCCTTACTGCATCCATCTCGGTTAACATCCTTCCATATTCTTCTTTTACTCGCTTTTCCTTCCCAGACTCTCCTCCTCGCACCCTTCTCACTTCCTTCCAAAACATTTTCTTATTCTGTTGAAAATTCTCAGTCAACCACCTATCCCACCTCTCATCTGCTGCCACTTTAGCATCACGCACAACACTTCTCACCCTATTCCTCTTTTCCTTATACCTCTCATATGACTCCTCATCTTTCCTCTGCAGCCACACTTCATATGCATGTCTCTTCTCATATCCAGCCATACTTACTTCCTCGCACCACAATTCACTTCCTTTTCTTACCCCACCACCCACACGTCTCACACCACACACCTCTTCCGCGTACCCCACCACAGCACTCTTAAAAAACTTCCATTCCTCCTCCACACTGCCATTTTCCTGATCTTTTACTGCATTCCACTCATCTTTCAGTTCCTCCTAATACTCTATCATTTTCTCTCTTTTATCCAACTAACTCACCTTCAAAACCTCCCTGCTATACCTAATTCTCCTTGCTCTCACGCACCTCATAACTACTCTCAACCTTCCCTCCACCAGGTAGTGGTCAGACATACCTCACCCCTCCTCTCTCCCTCTGAAAACTCTAACATCTAATAATCTTCCTCTTACATTTATGGACACAACCACATAGTCCATCAATGTTCTATCAACAACCCTTCCACCCTCCTGTCTCACCCATGTATACTTACGAGTATAGATTTCTTTTAACAAGGTATTTCCAATCACCATCTCTCACTCAACACACATCCCTATCATTCTTTCCCCATTATCATTTATTCCAGGCACACCACGCATTCCACCTACACCTTCAACTGTTACATTTCCCACTCTAGCATTCAGATCTCCCATCATTACCACATTCACATTTGCTCCAAAACTTAGCAAACACTCATCAACATCATTCCAGAAAGACTCCCTCTCTTCTTCATCCCTTTCATTACCAGGTCCATATTCACTCACAAATACCCACAACTCACGTCCAAATTTCGCTTTCACCCACATCAGCCTTGATGACACCTCCTTCCATTCAGTCACACACTGCTGCACTTCCGGGCTCACTAACAAGACCACTCCTTCTCTCGCCCTTCCTCTATCAACATCTGACATCCTTCCAGGCACACTTCCAAACTTAGATTCACCTTTCCCTTTCAACTTTGTTTCACTCAAAGCTAACACATCCAACTTTCTCCTCACAAACATTCTCTCAATCTCCTCCCTTTTAGCCTCAATTGTACTACATCCAAGCACATTCATAGACCCAATCTTCAGGGTACGGGGATAACTCAATCCCCCTTCCCTTTCTGTCCCCTGTTTCACTGTGGGAACTAAAAAAACAGAGGGGGGTCCGTAGTCCCCTCATCCCGTCCCTTTCAGTAGCCTTTTACGACACGAGGGGAATACGGTGGAAGAATTCTTCCTAACACAACCTGGACGCAGAATGGTAGTAGGCTACCACCCCAAAGTGCGGTCAGATTGCGTCGTTGATAATGGATGCAGTCGGACAACCAACCAGCCGCTAGGTTTCAAAAGCTTAAGGCTCGTCTCTTCCAGGATGAGATCTAATGAGCTATAGTCAGTCATTCCTCTTGGTCTTCCTAACCTTCTAGCCAGCCAGCCACGCCACGCTCATTATCTCGTGCTCCAGATCACATCATCCATCACCACAGTGGGTCGTGCTGTCATGAACTTTGTACACTTCCTTGGTTATTATTCTGCATATCACGTCTTTCTGATTTATTGAGACTTTCCGCCTTCGTCGAATTCCAGATTAATCTGGTTAAGTCTGTATGGCTATTACATAACGAGTGACGTAAAAAAATTAACTCCAATTAAAAAAAAAATAGAGTTGACCTACCATTCCGAAAATTTGCATGTAAACAGCATATGCCAAGAAGATTGGAGCCGATCTGAAGAGGTCGAGCCATATCAAACATCAAAATTTATATCAGTGGGACTAAAAAAAATATTTAAATGACCAAGATGACTCTCATTTTGTTTCAGTGAATTCGAGAAATTATTAAACTTTTTCTGTTGATAAACGACTGTAAAAATAAAATAGGTTTTGGTTCTTCATGTGAAGCACATGCCAGCAGCGACGAATTCCAAGCTCGGAGATTCAGGGCGGACGATTTTACTTCGCTGTATGTAATTCATTTCCACTTATTAAGACACAGACTGACGCAGCTATAGTGGTAGGCCTACACACGCCTCACAGCTTAACTATACACGTCCAGTCCTTGTTTTAGGCGCCCTGACGGCGGCTGATCCATAGCGACTGAGAACAACTCTTGTCAGTAGATTTGATGTGGCCCCCACCCACCTTCTCCATCCCCAAGACCCAGCCTCATCCATCCCTACCCTGTCCTAAGCACACAGATGCAAGTTCGAACAGCATGTGGAACACAGGGTTGGAAGTGTAGGGGGAGATTTTTCAGCTGACGTGGCTGTATGTGAGAGTCTGTATGAGCCATGAATGCACCTCGATAAGCTAACAGATGTAAGGAGTAAGGACATTATGCATCTTGAACCTCTTACATGTTTGGCCGTATGCAATATTAAAACTGGTAAGGAAGAGTGCGTAAGGAGCCTCCAAAATACAGGAGGATATCATCATTCTCACCACGAACTGTAAATTTATAAAAGCTCCCCTGGCTCATAAATCTAACTCCGGTCTCTCCCTCTCCCTATATGAGTAAGGAGAGGCTGTGGTGGTCGCCATATTGCTTCTGAGGGAGAGGGCTGCCTTTTGTTTTTTGGTCGCCTTTGTGTGTGTGTGTGTGTGTGTGTGTGTGTGTGTGTGTGTGTGTGTGTGTGTGTAAATAAAATTGTATGACGCTAGCTGGAGAAAATTCAAGGCTCTCAGTTTTCTGCCAAATAAAGTGTTTCATCATATGGCCGTAATGGGTGTCAGTTGAATACAATGGACTGGCGTGAGACGGAATAAATACGGATCTCTTAATCGTGATCAGCAATAATTCTGATCCCTGTGGCCGCTGAATAACTTCGTCTGGCGTGATAGCTTTCAACCTTTTGCCTGCGATGGGTTTTTCTGAAGTTGGATAAAATCGTCTGAAGTTAACAGGTACACAGTTCAAAAGTTCTTCATTCTAATCTTCAGGTAGTTTTGAACCACCCATCTGCGTTAGGTTCCTCGGAGGTGAATAAAATAAAGTGACGTTTAGTAGTGATAAAGCACAAAGTTCATGATTCACGGTCAAAACAAAATTCAAGGTTGTGTTACTGCGGTAGGTTTCTGGAAGCTGAATAACATCGCCTGACGTTAGCAGTGATGAAATGCAACGTTCTTCATTCTTAGTCAGGTCTCCATTTCTCGGCAGGTTTCACTGAGCTGAATAAAACTGTCTGACATTTGCAGGAATTTATTGCAAAGTTCGCTATCTTCGGTAAGATTTAACGAGCTGGACAATACCGTGTGACGTTAGTTGGAATAAACTACAAAGCTGATGGCTGGATGTGAAAGGGCTAACAGTGGGTGTGGGTAGGGTAGCAGAGGCATAACTCAGGGCAGCGGGAATATTGCAATAGCCAGGCATTCATACGCCTTAGTGATGTAATGGCAGAAGGGGGGACAGGGGGACTGAGGGGGAGGGAGGGATGGGAGTAGGTTAAGAAGGGCAAAGGGAGTAGAGGAGGGAGGGAGGGGAAGGAGATGTTAAAAAGGGCAAAAAGAGTAAGGGAGGGAGCGAGGGAGGGAGGGAAAGGGAGAGAAGGGAGTAGGTTAAAAAGGGAAAAGGGAGTAATGATGAAGGAGAGATTGGGAAGGAGTAGGAGGAGGTGGGGAGAGAGATGGAGATTAAGAAGGAGTAGGAGGAGGTGGGGAGGGAGAGGGAGATTAGGAAGGAGTAGGAGGAGGTGGGGAGGGAGAGGGAGAGGATTAGGAAGGGGCTGGAGGAGTGAATATTGCCATACAGAGGCATTCATTCCTATGTCTTAGGCTGTGATGGCTGGGCTACCGAGCAGGGAGAGGGGGAGGTTTGATAAGAGGGGAGAAGGGATAGGGATGAAGGAGGGGGAGGTTAGGGAGGAGGGGAAAAGGGGTTGGGATGAGGGAAGGTAGGAAAGGATGAGGTTAGGAATGGGAAGGAGGGAACAAGAAAGAGCGGTGAGGAAGAGTTAGTAAACGAAGGCAGGAGGTAAGGACGAGAAGGGAGGGGTAGGAGGGGGGGGGGGGGGAGTGGGGTGGGGAAGGCAAGGGACTGGGGGCGAGGGAAGGATTTGGTAAATAAAATTTAAGGAGGCAATTAACAACAAACCTTTTAGTAACTTCTAAGTTACTGTTATAGAGAATGTTGTAACTAACGTAACTCTTCTATGAGTCAAAGAATAGGACAGCAAAAAGGAAGGCTAGTCAGGTCAGGCAGGGAAGTACGGGGGTTGGGAAGGGTAAGGAAGGGTAAGGGTGACGAAGCGAGTTAAGGAAAGGAAGAGAGTTGGAGATGATAGAGGAAGTTAGGGAGGGAGGGGAGTGTGAGGTTGGAGAATGGAGGGAAGACTGGGATGAGAGGTGGAGGAAAGGAGGAGGGAAAGGGGGATAAAAGTGAAGGAGTTAGTAAACGGAGGGGAGAGGGGTAGGGTTAAGGGAGGGGTTAGGATGGTCAGGAAGCGAAAGGAGGAGGTAAGGATGAGGAAAAGAGTATAAACGGGAAGGGTTGGGGTTAGGAGGGGAAGGCAGGCGTTGTGGGTAAAGGAGGGAGGAAGTAAGAGTGAGGAGAGGTTTGGAAGAGATGGGAGGGGTACGAGCTGGAGGAGTGAAAGAAAGGAGAGGTAAGAGGAGGATATGGTAGGGGAGGGACGGAGAATACCTGGGCAGTGCATAGGAAATACAGTCATCAGGAGGCCTATTGACCTCCTTAATAACGACCCTTCCTCCCACGACACTTCCCTCCTATATTTCTCCCATCCTATCCCACACAACCTTACTCTAGTTTACCTCACTATTCTCCCGACAATCACAGTCATACACTCTCCCTCATGTAATTCCCTCTCCACCTTACTTTATTCTACCTCTTTTTCCTTTCAGCAACCAGACCCTCATTCACTCCTACCTTCTCTTACCCCCCCTCCCCACACACACACACGCAAACGCTGTCCCTCCATACGACACTCCTGTACGACTTCAGAGTTTTCCATCAGTTCCACTTTAATAAATCTCCCTCTTGTACAGTAAACAGAAGGAGCATACACCCTCTACTGTCAGTAAATAAGAGGGAAGGGGACGTCTTCTAAGTGAGTTTGGATATTTCGGTACGCCTCTTCCTCGGCTATTATTCTGCACATTACACCTCGATAACCTCATGCATATTTTTGGTGCGAACTATGTCGGTATTATAATGAATGATATAAAGTACACATCGCTCAGGAAAAGGTGCCACGATGCTTCATACGCCGCCTAGAATGCGACCCGAAAACAGAGCAACATTTTTCTGTGTTTGGGTGTGTCTGATAGTTCTGAATATGACAGCTAAGAATTCAGAGTAGCGCCAAAATATCTTACTTTTATATGCAGTTACAGAAACAGGACATACGCCAGGAGTACGATATTTCAAAACTCCATACTTTTCTGCTGATTGTCCAGTACATTGCCTCATTCCTTACCTCCAACTTGCCCTTCCTTCCAACCTGCTCTCCCATCCAGCTTGCCCTTCCTTATAAGCTAACCTTCATTCTAGTTTACCCTTCCCTCCATCTTGCCCTTCCTTCCAAATTACTCACCGTTCACCCTACCTTCCATCTTGCTCATCCATCCACCTTTCCATTCTTTCCATCTTGCCCTTCCTTCCACCTTGACCTTTCACTCTCACACAACGAATTACCTTGTCCCTCCATCTTGGTCTCGATCTGCCTTTTCTTCTAGTCACATCGCTCTCATATACAGCTCTTTCTCAACCAAACTGCAAATAAAAAACCCGGCATAACATAGGTTCTCTGACCTTTCACGAGCCACCCTGAAATATCTAACATATATTATTGCTGCTCTGGCTGCAATGGATGGGGGCAGGTGTTTTATTCTGGTTACCGCAAGATTTCATTCAGGCAAAGAAAGTTGTAGCAGCCAAAGGGTTAAAAACTATCTAGATTAACTATGGTTCTCTTACTGGTGCCTTAGAGCCGTAGTTTCGTCAGTTGAGGAGTCTCCCTAACACCTCTACCTTCCCACATCTGAATTATCTACTTGCTTGTTATCTATTTAATCCACGTCGTTCTCAAAAACACATTAGTAACGTAAAAGATGATGTAAACTCTATAACGACAAATGGCCACCCCTGATCAAACCGACTGGCATTAGCAACGAATTAAAACAGTAAGGATCTGTCACATCTTGGACGGGTTGCTGGATACTTTTCAACGGGCAGGCTATGGTAGGTAACTCCTTAGCCGAATAAAATGAACTGGTTATAGCAAGAGTATAACAGTGAACCCTCTTGAAACGGCTTAAGACGCAATATACAAAATATATACATCGTTAAGGAAGAGATGCTAGAAAGCCACACTCTCTAAACCTACAGTACATCGCTTTCTTAACTCATCATTTTTCACACACACACACACACACACACACACACACGCGCGCGCGCGCGCGCGCGCTCTTCGACTGCTGTGCCAAAATATTCCACTTCTGCCGCTTTCGTCGACACGACAAACATACAAAAACAACAGCATGGCACCTTTCTCCGCCGCGGCTCCTCATTCTCCCCATCCCTTCAGCAAACTGAGGCGTCTACGATGAGCAAAAACATTTTCGCGGGAGGAAAACACAGCAAGGTGGCATGACCCCTTTTGATAAGAAAAGCAAATCGAACAAAGCGTCGCTGTTCAAAACTCGAAAACGGATAACGCAGCCAAGAAAAAACTGGTCTGGTTCCCCAAGCACAAAAGCGACAGAAAAAAGGGAAAAAAATCCTGCCCTCCAAACAATATATGAATAACAGCCCGGTAAAACTATTCTGATACTCTGTGCACACAAGCGACAGGGGAACAAAAAGTGTTGCAAGCTAAAATATTAACAGAGCCACGTAAAAACTATTTCAAATCCCAGCGCACAAAAGCGAGAGGAAAATCAAGGACAAAAGAGAACATTCCGTCGCCGGTGCCCTACATCCAGCTCCCCTCTGCCAGGTATAGTTCCCGCCTCTACGACCCAACTTTGCATAACGCCCTATTCATCCCATGTGCACCGGCAATATCTGCTGCATACCTGTGTGTGTGTGTGTGTGTGTGTGTGTGTGTGTGTGTGTGTGTGTGTCCCTTGGGAACTTGAAGGTAGGAATGTGGCAAGTGGAGTAGCGGGAGGGCAATGATGAGGCGGGTTATGGCTACCGCTGCTGCTAATATGAGGAAAAAGAAGAAAGTTGGTGCTAGCGTGTGGAAATGAGATATTTGCGCGCGCGCGCGCGCGCGGGGCAAATTAAAAAAAACTATATCTATACTATAATTCTACGTTATTTGTCTATGTGACTATCAATCAGTCAGCCAGTTTTTCTGCCTGTCTGCAATTGGAAATTTGTGCACATCATGCAAAAACAGCAAGATATAGGAACACATTCAGGAAATAAACGTTCTTCGGGACCCCTTGCAATGTACATGAAAAAGAAACAGATTCAATTTATATGTCCTTACGGATGACAGCATATTTCAGCGCCCCAAATAGCAGTGATCACTGGACTCAGGAGCCGCAGAAAGTGTCATGGCGAAGCGGTCAAAAGTTACTCTGAAAAGCAGTGTTTTTTACGTTGGCTATTTTTGCCTTTTTTAGGAATTTGGCGAAGCCAAACGAAGGCCGATTGCCTGTGTATATACACATTTCATATATGTAAACATATATAAATACTTACAAATATGTAATAATATATATATACTGTATATATAAACAATTTACAAATACAGAATATCATCTGTCTATCTATCTATCCATCTGTCTACCATTGTATATCGTTAAAAAGACTCCAGTATGCTTGACATGCGTCGTCCTTGGTCACCTAATGGCTGCTCTCCACTCTCCTCGATCTCTGGCAGCCTCCCTCTTCATATCCTCATCCCTGAGGTCACACTCAGTAATCTCATCTCAGGTTTTTTTTTGGTCTGCCTTTGTAACTCCATCCCTAACGTTCACACTTCTCACTTTCCACACCTAATTGTCATCCTCTGTCTTCTCCACATGCCCAAACCATCTCAGAGTGTCCCTCCTCATCATAACACCAATACACTACAGTCCCATCTCTCCTCTCAACTCTTCAAATATAAACCTAGCCCTCTCCCCCAAGGCCTCGCATTCAAGGATGCACTACACATCCATCTAATCATTGTCATTTCTGTACGTTTAAGCTTTCGAATATCCTCTTGCTTTACTGCCCAGATCTCACTACAATACATTACACTCCTTACACATGCTGCGTACAAAGATCCCTTAGCATGGAAGGATAGTCCTCTCAGCGCCATGATAGGAAACAGTTCCCTGGTGTTCCTCCAACCACCCCTTACCCTAGTCACAGAGCTAGCTCCGGCGCCACCTCCACCACATAACATGTCCCCCATATAGCAAAACTCTTTCATGCATGCATTCAAGAGACTCACCAGCAAGATCAATACTTTCACTCCTGACAGTCTTTACGAGCTCTCCCCGACGCACCGCACACAGGAAATCAGCATTATCTACTTCTAATATCACAACATCTCTTATGCATCCACTTATCACAAACACTGCAGAAGATGGAGCTACTTCCCATACCCTTGTGGCAAACCACACATGGGCACTCTTCCTCTGATTTGACAGTTCCGCCACCAGACCTAAATATCATTGTTTTTGTTTTATCCACATTTACTCTCAAACCCTTGTGCCCCATCCCGTCTCTCCACTTCTTAAATCTTTCCTCTGCCTTCCTTTCATTTTCTGCAATCAATACCAATACACACACACACACACACACACACTTAGGATGAGAGGGATGTCTCCCTAAAGGTATACGAGTATTCTCACTGATTTAAAATCCACAAATACCAGTAATTATTTATGGATATCTTTATGGCAGTGGGTACTACCTGTGGAAGACAATATCACAAGCATTGAATAATGGCTGCATACCACATCTAATACCCACAATTGAACCTACGAACACATGCACATATATAGTATCAAATTTACATGGACAATCTGAATGTGTTGTGCATATGAATGTGCATTTATACAAGCACGGTGATTCATATGCATATAAATTTGTTTCACAGGTACAAATAATATTGTGTATCATTGCATCCGATGATTTACAATCACTATCTCGCCACCGCGCATACTGAATGCTATTTCTGCAAATATCATACAATTTCATTCCACTGAGATTAAACATGAAGTATCTTTGGGAGGGGCAGACAGGCTATTAGTTTGTCAGATATACTACTAATAACCTCACTAAATAAAGCAGATCAATATAATACATTATTCATAGTTCATTTTTCTGAGATTAGATATTTCCTTCAGTCATTATAACTACAAAGACATTCAGACCGCTGCGGGCAGTGTAATGTTCAACTCTCTCAGGGAGGAGCCATCTCTCGTATTATATTCCATATAACGCCAGAGGATACATTCAGCTGAGTGTCATCATAGGACCTGAAAATGTTAATATTGGCACCATGAACGCTGTCATGGTCGGAACAACTCTCATTTTCTGTTCCAGCTAACATACGGTATATTTTATTCAACTGAAACTGAGTCTCAGGAGACTTAGTGCTAATGCTGATACCATTAACTTACTCACGGTCGGGACTACATAGTATTTTGTTGTAGGTAACACCATACGGCTGTATTTAACCAAGAGTGAGCATAGGAGCCTAAGAATGCCAACAGTGATACTGGTAACCCTTTCATCGTCAAAACAAGTGTTGTATTCTATTACAGCCTACACCTGACAGTGTTAATGTGGGCACTTACACACTCTCATGCAATCCTCTTCAACTGATGGTTGCTTCAGAGCTGAAAGATGGTTTAGAGCTGAAGGATATGTACAACGGGTATCTATTGTGCACATGAGAGATTAGGTTTGGTAGTCCAAAATTCCCTAACTTAATTCATGCAGAACCGGCACATATTTTGAGATTAAAACACCGAAATCGAACGGTACTAATATTTCGTAATGGTACTATCAGTATTTAATATGGCATTTTAGAGATCTTCCTGCTTACCTTATAAAGACAATAACTTCAATGCAATTTCTGGCCGTCATATAATGTAAACAGCCTATTTCTTTTTATACGTACTTTTAGAGAGAGAGAGAGAGAGAAAGAGAGAGAAAGAGAGAGAGAGAAAGAGAGAAGTGAAAACTAAATGGAGGAATAGTTCACATCTACCCATCTTCAACCGATTTAAATACAGCATAATATATAAAAACAAATTCATTACCATAACTCACCTTTCGACGTCTATAAAAAAAATTAATGCATCTTTTTTTTACTTGTCCTGTACTTTTTTCATTGTTCATCCACCTCATATTAACGCTGGAGAATATCTAACGTAAAAATGAATCTTCCCAAATGTCAAAGCAGTTATTCACAAACAATAATTAAACCAGCTTAATTATACCAGACTGTCGTTGATACTTATTAAAACAACAACAACAACAAAACTGCGGCTAAGGGAAAATGAACATCTCCAGACTTGACTTAGCATCCACTGTTGAGGGCTGTGTTCAAGGGGACCATTGGGACTTTGAAAAATTGTCTGTATTTGTTTCTTCAGTTATAGGGGTCCTTTCCCAGCTCAGTAAAATCGTCTGGTGTTTGTCAATACAAACTCACAGTAGATCCTAGTGTTGAAGGGGTTGATGATTCGTGTAGTCGATAGGTGTAAATCTAAGTATTGTCTGTCTGTCTGTACTCCTTCACCATAATGATATGTTTTCTATTCAAATTTGGGCAACACAAGGCCAATTCAGTCACAAAAGAGGGGCATCTAAGGCCAAAGAATAAAAAATCAAGTCCATTAACACTACACTGCTATAAGAGTTACATTCTCGACACCACAACACTGACTGTCTATCAGTTTGTGTCTGTTTGTTGTCTGTCAGTCCATCAATACCCAGACGACTCATCTCGGAAAGGGTAGCCACTAACATATCGCTTCCATGTCAGCCTGCTCTCCGCCGCCATCTTGCCTCCCGTCAACTCAAACCACCTTTATTCATACACTTTCCACCCCGTCCCTTCACCTCATCCTCGGTCTTCCACTCCCCTTCACCCACATCTCATAGTGTAGGGGTTAATGGCGCACGTACAGTCGATAGGCAACAATATAAACTTTTCGCACACTGGCAACTCTACGCCTCCACAAGCCTCACCCGGGACATG
>JAGKTI010025630.1:0-13898 GCA_018397915.1 Birgus latro
GGGTAGGGTGCTGTACAAGCTGCTCTAGGTCATTAAGGATAGAAAAGATGTAGGCTTGTTCACCAGGTGGATCAGTGAAAGGAGAGGAGAGCCAAAGGTGGTGGTGAACATTGAAATCTCTTAAAATGGAGGTTTCAGAGAAAGGAGAGATGGATAGAATGTGTTCCATCGTAGAAGTAAGATGGTCAAAGAATTTTTGATTGTCAGTAGTATTAGGAGATAAGTAAACAGCACAGATATATTTAGTCAGAGAATGACAGGAGAGCCGAAGCCAGAGAGTAGAGAATTCAGAAGAATCAAGTTCAGGAACACGAGAGCAAGATAGATCGTTGCGTACATATACACAACAGCCACCTTTGGCTTTGAAATGAGAATAGAGAAAGTAGGAGGATACAGAAAAGGGTTTGCTGTCAGTTGTCTCAGACAGCTGAGTCTCAGAAAGAAAGAGAAGGTGAGGTTTAGAGATGAAGAGGTGGTGCTCAACGGAGCGAAAGTAAGAGGAAAGGCCGCGAATGTTACAGAAATGAAGAAGGAGTGAGTCAGTCAGTGGTTCCAGGCAGCTCCGAGAGTCGTCACCGGGAGAGGGGCGGATGTTTACTCCTTGTTTACCCCCACCTCTAAGGTTTTTATAGTGGTCATAGTTGCTCTTGAAGGATGTCCAGTAATCCAGTGTTTAACTACAGTATACTTAATCCTTAGCACTGTGACTTTTGATTATTTAAACAAGAACGAAAATACCGCAAACGATCGGACAGCCGTCCACTGTTCGCGGGAGTTGAGACAGAACTAGTAGGAGGGAGATTGGGCAGGAAGGGAGGTAGTCAGTGCGCGCGGGAAATTCAAACTGACGCGGTCGGAAATAATCTTTTTTTTTTTTTTTTTTTTTTTCCTCAATTTTGGTGTTTCGGCCATCAGCCCACAATGTCCAAATAGTGATGTATCCAGATAGTGGACATCCGGATAGTAGAGAGATTACTATACATAAAAATGGGAGATGCGTTCCAGGGCCCCCTCATATACAATAATCTCCCCATTATTCGAAACAATAGAGCCAAAGGCATGTTCGAATATTGGTCTAGTCCGAATATTGGTCCCTGAAGCTCCAGCACTGGTCATTCATGACCCGAACCTAACCTAACCTATATCAGAAAACTACCTTCCTACCTCCCTACTGGACATGTATAGCACTTATTTAGGTCCCTTTTCACATAAATAATGCACACAAAGCATGAATTAATTGAATTTTAACCAAAAAATGATGATTTAGAGGTGAGTGAGGCATAGGTGGTCAGAACTTGCCAGCATAGTATAAGTAAGTATTGGACATGGAAATCATCTTTTCTCACATTTTATGCACTAAATTATTGGATACAAAGCATCAGATACAGTAAATGATGTAAATTGTAACCAGAAAAATGGTTAGGTTAGGTTAGGTTATGACCGGACATGAAATTCACTGGCATTCACCTTTTTCATAGCTGGTGCACTTAAAAACCATGCATGAAAAAATTAAATTGAAAGCAGGAAATTATGATTAACATTTAGAGAAATTTTTTAACACATTTACAGCATGCTGAAAACAGGTTAGACATGAAAATCTTTATGGTAAAAATCTTGCACAATAATCAAAGGCATTCACCTTTTTCATAGCTGGTGCACTTAAAACCATGCATGAAAGAATTAAATTAAAAGCAGGAAATTATGATTAACACAATGTTTGGTTAGGTTTGGTTATGACCGGACATGAAATTCACTGGCATTCACCTTTTTCATAGCTGGTGCACTTGAGACCATGCATGGAAAAATTAAATTAAAAGCAGAAAATTATGATTAACATTTAGGGATTTTTTTTTAACACATTTACAGCATGCTGAAAACAAGTTAGACATGAAAATCTATTTGGTAATTATCTTGCACAATAATCAAAGGCATTCACGTTTTTCATAGCTTGTGCACTTAAAACCATGCATGAAAGAATTAAATTAAAAGCAGGAAATTATGATTAACACAATGTTAGGTTAGGTTAGGTTAGGTTAGGTTAGGTTGGGTTAGGTTATGACCGGACATGAAATTCACTGGCATTCACCTTTTTCATAGCTGGTGCACTTAAAACCATGCATGAAAAAATTAAATTGAAAGCAGGAAATTATGATTAACATTTAGTGAAATTTTTTAACACATTTACAGCATGCTGAAAACAGGTTAGACATGAAAATCATTATGGAAATCATCTTGCACACAGTTTATGCATGAGATTAATGATATGGAAAGAACAAAACAAGGAATTTTGATGAAGTTAGGGTACTTCTGAAAAATAAGCCGCCGTCCTGATGTATAACTCGCTCTATCATCTCAGACTTTGACACAAAGAAATTGCACCACACACACACCTTCGCAATTTACAATCACCAGCACTTCTCACCAACACTTTCCACAACGTTTTTTTTTGCATAACTGGGATCACATCACTTCACTGCACTGTATATAACAGTAAATTCCCGTGTGGTCTAGTGACGAGTCCTGGAGCCTTGTGAACTTCTCAGCAGCAGCTTTCAGCTCCGTTCCACGTACCAACACACCAGCAGCACGTTGTTGTCGATACCAAATCAGCGTGGATCGGTCGATGTCTGCATACTTAGGAGTAAACATCACCTTCCTCTCCACATTTTGTTTGGTCTTCGAAGTAAAATCAGCCGTGTACTGCTGTAGTTTGTCTCGAGACTTCTTGATATCAAACAAGGTGGAGCGAGGGAGATTGAATTCACGACGAATCTGTGATGTCGGCCACCCCGGTGTCCACCTTTTCCAATACTCTTCCCTCTTCTTCTCCAGAGTCAGAACCACTTTCTTCCTCTTCTCAGGAGGCAGGGCCATCATCACACATGATGAAGGTAAAGAGCAGCATCAAGCCCTGAAGGAGGTAGGGTATCACCACAATAGCAATCACTTCGGCCGCCATTGTCGGAGCTGTTCACGAGGCAGCAACAGAGCGGGAAATGGGACCGACAGACAGGCGCCATGCGTGTAAACACAGCTGATCGGCTCGTGCAGGAAATTCAACCTGATGTGGTCCCAAAAAATTGGATTGTTTCGAATTTTTTCGAATTGGGGGGCATTTTTGGGGGTGGGCAGCCCACAGAATCCGAGTAGTAGGGGGGTCTGAGTATTGAGCGTCCGAATAATAGGGATATTACTGTATATATATAGTAAGTCCTCGTTTTTCGCTGTTTTGATGTTCCGCTAAAAATTGCGAAACATGATGCGTCAAAGTGTGAAGTTAGAATCAATGGGAAAAATAGATGGGTGTTCCAGTGGCACAGCTACCTACCATATCAAAGTACTAAAAATTAAATGTGGAGTGTTTAGTCATTGCTTATACAGCATAACACAATAAACATGTACCTGAAATGACATTAGAACTGTTATAAAGAGCTGCAACACCAAAAATTCTTTCCAGAAATAAAGTAAACATTGGCATGAGTGGCAGGTGAAGGTGTGTTGAGGGTGGATGGGCTAGTTACTGGGTGACATGGGCCTCTCTGGGGAGGCCCTATCACCTAAGCCGAAGCCCTCAAAGTCGAATTCAGCTCCATCAACTCCACTTCCTCTCTGTCCACTTCTCCTCCTTCATCCTCCTCTCCTGTCACATCTAAGTCTTGCATAATGGCAGTCACAAAAAATCGTGTGATCCTGGTTTGTCTCACTTCCAGTATGTTTCTGTTGTTGACTGCCATCACTTGAGACTTCAGATCATTCAAGGTGGATAGGATCTGGGTAGCCTCAGGCGTAGTCCCGGTGTATGTCTCGAAGGTTGTTGCCATGTCGGTTATGGTGGACAGGCTGTGGGACAATTTCTGGGTGGTCATCTTCTCCTGTGCAGTGTGCTCTGGCCTTTCATTCTCTTCAGTAGAGTTCATCTCTTCCTCTGTTATGTCAACCACACCTGAGTCTAAGTCGTAGTGTGTCAGGTGGTGTCTTACATCCGTTCCATCCACCTCTGCTGTGTCTAGGCTTGTGCATCTGATTGCATTCTAAAAACAAACTCCATTAGGTGAATATTGATACAGTAAAAAACAGTGGCATAAATAAAGATTAAGGGAAAAAACGCACACATTTACTTTATTGTTATTTTACGTGCACTCACCTGCTTGTTGAGAGGTTCCGTGTTCTTCCTTAGGGGTATAATGCAACATAACAGTAACCAACATTGCAGATTTTCGTTACAATACTGTATACTGTATTCTTCCCCTGAGTTGTTCTAACTAACATTTGGTTGGTTAATGTTGGTTAACTCTAAAAACTAACTCCATTAGGTGGATATTGATACAGTAAAAAAACGTGGCACGAATAAAAGCTGGGAGGAAAAAAAACACATTTACTTTATTATTATTTTACGTGCACTCACCTACTTGTTGAGAGGTTCCTTGTTCTTCCTTAGGGGTATAATGCAACATAACAGTAACCAACATTACCGATTTTCATTACAGTACTGCATATTCTTCCCCAGAATTATTCTGACTAAGACTTGATTGGTTAACTCTAAAAACTAACTCCATTAGGTGGATATTGATACAGTAAAAAACTGTGGCACAAATAAAGATTAAGGGGAAAAAAACAGAGACACATTTACTTTATTGTTATTTTACATGCACTCACTTTCTTTTTGAGAGGTGCCTTGTTTTTCCTGAGTGTCCTTATGGTGCTGTCAGGAGCCCCAGTCAGGCGACTATCTCAGGGGCTGTCAACCCCTTCTCAATGAGCTGCAAAATCCTCTGCTTCTCAGCCACACAAAAAACACAATGGTGAAGGGGTCTGTAGTACCGCCGATGTATCGATAGAGGGCAGGTTGGTCTCAAGATGGCCGCCAACAAAATGAACATTGGAATGCATCGTCTGCTGAGTTTTGGTTGCCAGCTGGGAGCGGCGGCGAAGATTGAGAGAAAATTACGAAGTTTGCGACATTTTGGAAACTTTTTTCTTTCGCGAAAAATGAGGCATTGAAGTAAAATGCATCGAAAAATGAGGACTTACTGTCCTTGCTAAATTAACTGATATGTAATAAATGACGGGGAATCGTCCTGACGCCGAAAAGTCTTCATGGGAAATTGTCTTGTTATTGTTGTGACGGCCTTGCCACAAGCGAGTGCGGCACTGTGCAGCTTGCCCGTTTTGAATTTTTCGTATTTCCTTTCACATTGCTTTTCATACCATCGAGACAGGTACCTTTCATATTGTGGAATTTGTCCTATATTCATCGCTTAACATCGAATTTTCGTATATCGGGTTTTCATTTACCGGGGATCCACTGTATATACAGTAATCCCTTTACTTTCCGGACGACCACTATCTGGTTACACCACTATTCGGACATTGTAGGCTGAAGTTCAAAACCCAAAAATGCCAGAAAGTTGCAAAAAAAAGGAAAAAATCCAATTTTTTTTTTACCCATAAGTTTGAATTTGGCTTGCGGCGCCAAACAGCTGTGTTTACGTTGCATTCTCATGGTTGTCTCCCCCTCCCGCCACTCCGACAGTTGTCTCAGAACTGACATGAGTTTTTGTTAAACAATCATAATTCACAGTGCTAAGGATTAAGTGCAGTTCAACACTGGATTACTGTACATGCTTCAAGAGCATTTTCACCACTGTCAGAGCTTTAGAGGTGGGGTAAAGAACCACCACGAACGTGTAAGTACAGTACACTGTCAATTGCCAGATATTTTCCATAATCACTTCTAAATCCTCATTCTCTGGTTACATTTTATTTACTTCATGCTTTATGTCCCATATTTGAGTGCATAGGCTGTGAAAAAGGTGATATTCTCAGTGATTACCATGTCTCTTACATACGTTCACTATCTAGTCAACTGGTGAACATCTCTGGCATTCTCATCTGCAAACCATAATTTTCTGGTAACAATTTATTTATTTCATGCTTTGTAGCCCATATTTTAGTGCATAAGATGTGGGAAAGGGTGATTTTCTTAGTGACTGTCATGTCTCTTACATATATTCACTATCTAGTCAACTGGTGAACATCTCTGGCATTCTCACCTGTAAACCATCATTTTCCGGTAACAGTTTTTATATTTCATGCTTTCTATCCCATATTTTAGTGCATAAGATGTGAGAAAGGGTGATTTTCTTAGTGACTTCCATGTCTCTTAACATACATTCACTATCTAGTCATCTGGTGAACACCTCTCCCTTACTCACCTCAAAATCATCATTTATTGGTTAAAATTCAATTAATTCATGCTTTCTGTCCATTATTTATGTGAATGGGGCCTTAAATAAGTGCTATGCATGTCCCGTAGGGAGGTAGGTAGGTTGTTTTCTGATTTAGGTCAGGTTAGTTTAGAGTCAGGAATGACTGGTGCTGGAGCTTCAGGGCCACTATCCAGACAAGACCACTTTCCAGTCATGCCTTTGGCTCTATTACAATGGATAGTGGAGGGATTGCTGTATATATATATATATATATATATATATATATATATATATATGTATGTACAGTATATACAGTACAGTATGACCTCACTACAGCAAAATTCAGAAGACCAGAATTTGCTTTTTTCAGAATCAAGGAGCTGAATGGAATTATTTTTTATATATCAGGAAAACTCTGAAAAAGCTAGAAGCGGTCTGGACTGCCTAACCTCCGGGTGGGTCGGCCATATTGTCTGCGCGGTTTGTGTGTGTTCGTACATTGGTTGGAGGTGGCGTCACTATTGTTCCTCTGTGCTCTGGCCTCAGTCTGACCCACATCATTTCCCCCCAGATCAGTTCCCAGGAAGTCCATGATATACTGCTCAAGGGTGACAGTTGATAAGTGAAATATCTATCTATCTGTCTATTGCCAGACGCCTCAATCCCGAACGGGGTGGCCACAAACAAATCGCCTCCATGTCACTCTGTCCCCTGCCATTTCACTACCACGCTCCCAACTCGCACTCCCCTCTCTCATATTCCTCTCCACTCCATCCCTTCATCTCATCCTCGGCCTCCCCCTCCCTCTCGCCCCCTCCACCTCACTCACATACACTCTCCTCGTCAATCTTTCACTCTCCATCCTCTCCACATCCCCAAACCACCTTAACGTGTTTCTCCTAACGCTTCCCATCACGTCCTCAACCACACCACAACGCTCTTTCACTTCCTCATTTGTTAGTCTGTCTCTCCATGTGACTGCACATGCTCCTCTCAAATAACTCATNTTAAAAAATTACCAAAAATGTTAATCATAATTTCCTGCTTGCAATTTAATTTTTTCATGCATGGTTTTTAAGTGCACCAGCTATGAAAAAGGTGAAAGGCAGTGAATTTCATGTTTGGTCATAACCTAACCTAACCTAACCTAACCTAACCTAACCATTTTTCTGGTAGCAATTTACATCATTTACTGTATTTGATGCTTTGTATCCAAAAATTTAGTGCCTAAAATGTGAGAAAAGATGATTTCCATGTCAGATACTTACTTATACTATGCTGGCAAGTTCTGAGCACCTATACCTCACTCACCTCTGAATCATCATTTTTTGGTTAAAATTCAATTAATTCATGCTTTGTTTGCATTATTTATGTGAAAAGGGACCTAAATAAGTGCTATACATGTCCAGTAGGGAGGTAGGAAGGTAGTTTTCTGATTTTGGTTAGGTTAGGTTAGGGTCATGAATGACCAGTACTGGAGCTTCAGGGCCCAATATTCGGACAAAACCAATATTCGGACATGCCTTTGGCTCTATTACATCGGATATTGGAGGGATTACTGTATTTTCTGGCTTGTAATAATCTCAAAATCATCATTGCACTAAGCATAATTCCAAACTCAGGGAGACTGTACTCTTGCCTGGCATCACCTAGACTTGACAAAATCCTGGGATCTTGACGTAATTATCCTTGATGAAGTAATAATCCTTGATGTAATAATGATGCGATCTTGAATGAAGTTACAAAAGCTACAGTTTATTCTTAACTAAAGTAACCCTATTATTCTTAAGTACTTGTATTGTCCTTACAGTTCACCCCTTCAATGCCCCCCCCCCATTCCCCCAGTTGCAGTAGTCCAGCAACTCGTCATCCACATCACCTGGATCATCCTCGTCATCCAGGTGCACCTTCCCACTCCGGTGATCTTCAGTTATTTTACAGTAGAAGGCACCAACCTTTGAGAATGCATCAGAGATACATTTGACATCATTTGTCACTTTCATGAAGCAGCTATTACGACAAGGCATTCCAATTTCCCACGCCATGATGAGTTTGTTTGTGGCACGACTCACTTACTCCAGTCCTGAGTTTCGCCCTTTTTTCATTACACTTTTCTTCCACTCATTGATGTTCTGAGCTCTCTGCCACATTCACATGCATGGGTCTTGGGGCTGGCTTCGGATGGAGGGTCATCGGTGTGACGGTGTCAGTGTCTGACATTATGGTGTATTTGGCCAAAAAAAAAAAAACAGTAAATTATCCACACGTGTTCAATTGCAGCGTGGTCAAACACTTCTCATCCCAGACTCCCCACTTGGGAATCTGTGTGCCCTGATTGGCTGAGAAACACTTATGTCATGGTAACCAAAGCCTGTCATTGGTTAGAACTGCACGGGTGGAGTTAGCCCTCCCTGGTCAAGAGCATTGAGCATGTAATTTTTAAAATAAATTCCATCTTTTGGGTACCTTGTATAAGGTTGATTTTAGCATACCTTGAATGGAGCCACAAGGGTTCATGTGCCTTTATTAAGTAGGAGAAGGATGAAAAATGCTGCTGGCACACTTAACTCCATTTTTCTGAGTTTGTCTCTTAGCCGCCTCTGGTTCAGTGGCCCTCTACATACTCAGGCATATCTCAGTTTAACGATGCAGTTATTTAAGTAAAAACCCATCACTAGGCAGGGTATTGTATCTCGGGGTAGATTTCACCCCTTAACCGCGGGTCGTCACTTTCGTGACGGTCGGGTGCAATGGATCATGCCGCGGGGCGTCACTTGAGTGACTCTGTTATTTTTAATTCGCCCGGGCTTTCAGGTGGTGACTTGTATCATCTATCAGCACTGCCAATTTCCAACAATAGTCAGAGCTGCTCATGTCATCAGTACTCCCATCCATTGTTGACAATTTAGCCATTTTCCCCCATTCTAGACTCCCCTCCCTACCTCCCCTCCATTACCTTCTCGTGACGTCTGCTCAGCCGCTCTGCACAAAGTAAATCTTCCCCGGATTTTTCCACTGTTTTCATCCATTGAAATGAGCCCTATCCCCTATTCTTATACAAAATAATATATATATAAGTAATCCCTCCACTATCCGACGTAATAGAGCCAAAGGCATGTCCGGATAGTGGTCTTGTCCGGATATTGGCCCTGAAGCTCCAGCACTGGTCATTTATGACCCTAATCTAACCTAACCTAAATCAGAAAACCACCTACTTACCTCCCTACCGGACATGCATAGCACTTATTTAAGTCCCCTTTCACATAAATAATGCACACAAAGCATGAATTAACTGAATTTTAACCAAAAAATGATGATTTAGAGGTGAGTAAGGCATAGGTGCTCACAACTTGCCAGCAAGTGTAAGTAAGTATCAGACATGAAAATCACCCATTCTCACACCATATGCATTAAATAATGGACACAAAGCATGAATTCATTGAATTTTAACCCAAAAATGATGATTTTGAGATAAGTAAGGCATAGATGTTCATGAATTGGCAGCTTAGTGTAAATAAGTATCAGACATGGCAGTCACTATGAAGATCATCATTTCTCACATCTTATGCACTAAAATATGGGATACAAAGCATCAAATAAATAAATTGTTACCAGAAAAAGAGTTAGGTATGGGAAAGGTGTTCACTGTTCACCAACAGCACCGGTCATTCTTGACCCTAACCTAACCTAACCTAACCTAAATCAGAAAACCACTACCTAACTCCCTACCGGACATGCATAGCACTTAATTAAGTCCTCATTCACATAAATAATTGGCACAAAGCATGAATTAATCGAATTTTAACCCAAAAATGATGAATTTGAGGTGAGTAAGGCAGGGGTGTTCACGAGTTGGCAGCTTAGTGTAAGTAAGTATCGGACGTGGCTATCACTATGAAAATCCTCATTTCTCATATCTTATGCACTAAAATATGGGATACAAAGAATCAAATAAATAAATTGTTACCAGAAAAAGAGTTAGGTATGGCAAAGGTGTTCACTGTTCACCAGCAGCACCGGTCATTCTTGACCCTAACATAACCTAACCTAAATCAGAAAACCACCTACCTAACTCCCTACCGGACATGCATAGCACTTAAGACCCCATTCACCTAAATAATTGGCACAAAGCATGAGTTAATCAAATTTTAACCATAAAATGATGAATTTGAGATGAGTAAGGCAGGGGTGTTCACGAGTTGGCAGCTTAGTGTAAGTAAGTATCGGACGTGGCTATCACTATAAAATCCATCATTTCTCATATCTTATGCACTAAAATATGGGATACAAAGCATCAAATAAATAAATTGTTACCAGAAAAAAAAGAGTTAGGTATGGCAAACGTGTTCACTGTTCACCAACAGCACTGGTCATTCTTGACCCTAACCTAACCTAACCTAAATCAGAAAACCACCTACCTAACTCCCTACTGGACATGCATAGCACTTAATTAAGACCCCATTCACATAAGTAATTGGCACAGAGCATGAATTAATCAAATTTTAACCCAAAAATGATGATTTTGAGGTGAATAAGGCAGGGGTGTTTGCCAGCTGACTGCATAATGAACGTAAGGAAGAGACATGATTATTACTGAGAAAATCACCTTTTCACAGCCTGTGCACTCAAATATGGGACACAAAGCATGAAATAAATAAAATGTAGCCAGAAAAATTATGATTTAGAGGTGTGTGGGGCAAAAATGTTCACCAGTTGACTAGATAGTGAATGTAAGTAAGAGATATGGTAATCACTGAGAAAATCACCTCTTTCACAGCCTGTCCACTCAAATATGGGACACAAAGCATGAAGTAAATAAAATGTAACCAGAGAATGAGGATTTAGAAGTGATTATGGAAAATATTTAGCAGTTGACAATGTTTACTTACAGTCCATGATTGTTGTTTACCCCTATCTCTAAGGTTTTTACAGTGGTCATAATTACTCTTGAAGCATGTCCAATAATCCAGTGTTTAACTACACTTAATCCTTAGCACTGTGACTTTTGATTATTTAAACAAGAACGAAAATACCGCAAAAGATCGGACAGCCGTCCACTGTTCGCAGGAGTTGAGACAGAACTAGTAGGAGGGTGATTTGGCGGGAAGGGAGCTAGTCGGCGCGAGTGGGAAATTCAAACTGACGCAGTCAGAAAAAATCGGATTTTTTTCGGTGATTTTCTCGAATTTTGGGACATTTTGGGGTTTGGACTGTCCACGATGTCCGAATAGTGATGTATCTGGATAGTAGAGAGATTACTTTATATATAAAATAAGGTAATTGATAGTGCCTTACATCTGGAAATGGCTAATTATCACCTAGCAACATCCAACCTGCGCTCGTTTGCTAATTTCCTCTGCTTTTTTTTCCCGTGAAATATGCCGTATGAGCTACTCTCATAATATAAATGTATATAAGAAAGGATGGGGGAAGCCTGAGTGATATTTATATTCACCTGGAACTGCCTAATTTATATGTATAGATTTCCTATGACTTATTTCTTAGCATATACATTAGCAGCTGACATTTTCAACTCTTTGCTACCCAGATACAGCCAGTTTGCTCTCGTCCTTCTCGGTGAAATGACGCCCATCCATTTCTGCTGCTTTTGCGCCTATTATAAAAGGCCCTGTGGCCTATACCCCTACTAAACATCGTGTGGGAAGCGGTAAAGGACTGTTGATATATACAAGTGTAATAAAGTACTAGAAATAATAAAGTGTGAGTGTGCATATTAGTAAAAAATGACAGAACACTAGCGGTGAATTAGCGGGAGTGGGAGGCTCGTATGCGCTCGTATTTTACATTGCTTTCACAGTGTTTTTTTTTTTTTAGTATGGATTCCAAACTACTTGGAAACCATTGAATAGTGTTTCTAATGATAATATCTGGCAGTGGTATTCAGATTAGGGGATTTCAGGAAGTGTAAAGTGGAGACTTAGTTACCCAACTTCAGAAGTCTCCACAAGTTCTACGGTAGCCGATGAGTGCTAAAAAAACATCCCAGGAGAAAGCTGAAGGTATGTGCCATATGCATATAAAATTATAATATTCTAGGACTGATAACTGATTTTTTGGTAAATATTTTTAAAAAGTCAGTCAGAGCGCGAATATCCCCACGGGAATGCCACGTGAAACCTCCGACAACCCTACGGTGTAGGGGTTAACATGTAAAGTATAGGGATGCATTTTTGAGCCTTGGGTTTCCCCCCAACGAGGTCCTAAACCTACCCAAATGAGTCCATAAAAAAGTTTAAAGCCAGTCTAAATGGCCTAGTGGCTGTAAAAGAAGCTAACCCAAGCCCATTTCACTTGTACCCAGTCAAGGTCACTGGAGAATGCGATCTCCGACTCATATTCAAACTTGGTAGAGAAGAAGCAGCAGCATTGTATACAATCCCACCATCAGATGGTCCAGGGACAAATAAACATCTTTTATGCATAATAATAATTTATGAATGATGCAGAATCGTCCAAGGTGCACATTATTGTGATGGATAATCGTTGATGTTTTGAAGGGGAATTCTCTTGACAGGGAATGCGATTGAAGATGCTATTCGGATAGCCTTTTCAACAACCCCTCTTTATGTCGTTTTTGTTACTGTTCTGGTTTCCAAGCTCTTTAATTTTTTTCTTCCTTATTTTCCACAGTTTATTTAGAAATTCCATTGTACAGTATTTCAAAGCGTTTTCCCTTGAACAGCCCAAATGTAAACAAATGATTTATTGATCAGTGATGCGATAAAGATAGCCTGTTCAAAGGCCTATTTATCGATCAATGATGCGATAAAGATAGCCTGTTCAAAGGCCTATTTATCGATCAATGATGCGATAAAGATAGCCTGTTCAAAGGCCTTTTTTATGTTATTTTAGTTACTTTTCTGGTTGCTGAGCTCCTTTATTTTCTTCTCACTAATTTTCCAACATTTATTTAGAAATTCCATTGCATTTTCAAAGCATTTTCCCTTGAGCAGCCTAAATGTAAGCACATGATTTATTGATTTCACTATTTTCATCAGTGCATGAAATATTTACTCTCTGAGGTTTTCATAATTCATAATATTGATTTAAAATTTCTGTTTGGTATTTCATGATAGGTTCGATGACAGGTCAGTGGTCAGACACAAAAAATTCTTTGTTGAGTCGCCTAGTTGTCCACAGTTTTGTACCTCGTCTGATAGGTGAGAATCTGTACCCTAAATGACAGTGTTCACTCCACCTATGACTAAAACACATCAGTCTGTCCAAAAACAGTTTATAAATCAACATAAATGCAAAATTAAGTCAAAATATCATCAAAATCAGTAAAAAAAATAAATAAATAAAATAAAAACTCATCACAAACCAGGGGAGGTCTTACGATAAGGGGGTAGGGTGGTATTTCTGCCCCCAGGACAGGATATTAATGTGCTTCATTCAGATTGAGCCTGTGTAGGTTTATATCCAAAGGATCGTTGGGGTTAATTGCTGATGTAATACCACTCAGGGATGAGTGAGGCTGGTCACATTCATCTTAAATGTCAGAACCAGCTTCCCTAGCCCCGGGTTCCTACACTCCTTATGGGGTGACATAGGATTGGATGATGGATGGATGGATATATATACAGTGAACCCTCATTAACTCATGGTAATTGGTTTCCAACCCTCTACGAGTTAGCATTTTTACGAGTTAATGGGGTTTCCCCCCCC
>JAGKTI010025631.1:0-13898 GCA_018397915.1 Birgus latro
CACGTTAAGGTGGTTTGGTCATGTGGATAGGATGGAGAGTGAAAGATTGACGAGGAGAGTGTATGTGAGTGAGGTGGAGGGGGCGAGATGGAGGGGGAGGCCGAGGATGAGATGGAGGGATGGAGTGGAGAGGTATATGAGAGAGGGGGGTGTGAGTTGGGAGCGTGGTAGTGAAATGGCAGGGGACAGAGTGACATGGAGGCGATTTGTTAGTGGCCACCCCGTTCGGGATTGAGGCATCTGGCAATAGATAGATATACAGTATTAACTTTTCTGTCAGTCCTATAATGTCAGAAAGGTGTTGGCAGTTCATGTATCCTTGTGGTGGTGGTGGCCCTGGGATTGTATAGCTGCAGGAAACTGACTACATCAGTGTTTATTATTAATTTATTTTTATTATGATTTTTATTTAGGTATTTTTTATCAGATGGATGTAGTTCAGTTTATAGGAGAATTTAGCAACTGGAATTTATTTTAGAGGAGGAGAGGATTTTTTAAACTTGGTGGTGGTGGTGATGTGGTGGTGGTGGTGGTGTCAGGCCAAGGTTCATGTGGACCCAGTGGACTGCAGGTAGAAGTGTTTGCCCTTCTCCTGCACCCCACCATCTTTCTTTCAAGGGATAGGCTGGGTGTTGAGGGAATTGTACAAGTGTGGTTTAAAAATAGCTCTCATTGGTACAAGTGCTGACATGAGGCAATTATTATTATTATTATTATTATTATTATTATTATTATCATCATCATCATCATCATCATCATCATCATCATCATCATCATCATCATCATCATCATCATCCATACCCATAGAGGTGCATAGAACTGGGGCTAGGCAAGTTGGTCTCGACATTTGTGATGAGATTATTATTGTTATTATTTTAAAAAGCTAAAATTTTCTTTTGGTCCTGAGATTAATGATGAGATTATCATCATCATTCTTATTATTATTTTAAAAAGCTAAAATTTCCTTTCCCCCCCCCCAGGATGGTGTCCGTAGGATCTGAAAATATCCAGGGTTTGGGAAAATAGGTGTGGATGATGATGATGATGACAGGTATACAGGGGAAAAGAGATCTTGATGATGATAAATTAGGAGCTGCTAAAACTGGTTCCTCTAACCTTCCTTTTTCTTTGACAGGATGGTGTTTGTGGCTCAGAAGAATCAAGACTCATCCCAGATTCAAGACTCCTCAGGCTTCCTTCATCATGTCCTCACGCTTCCTTCCAAGTTGCAAAATTCATCCACTCCCTTCAAGACTTCTCCAGTTCGTAAGGCTCTCAGGGAGTTCTGTTTCCTCCACCTCTTCCCTCTCCATTTTCCTCACCCTATCCCTCCTTCTCAAAATTCCTCTGCCTGTCTCCCTATCTCTCTCCCCTCTCCTTCATCCTCTCCCTAGCTCTCTCAGTTCTTTTCCTCCCCCTCCTGTTCACTCTCCATCTTCCTCTACCCATCCTTCCTTCCTCACCCTATCCCTCCTCCTCCTCCTGCCCCCCCCCTCCCTCTCTTCCTCTCTCTCTCTCCCCTCCTCCTCTTTCTTTTTAACCATCACATCCTCCTCCCTTTTCCCCTTCCCCTTCTCATTTCTCTTCCTCAAATGTAAGAAGTAATTTTTCACATTTTGTTTTAGGCTGTTTAGTGATTTTTCAGTTGCTTGATAGATATATATTAGTAGAAGTGAGAGTTGCAACCCCATGCATTTTGTATAGATAGATGGATGGATATACAGTATAATAGATGGGTGGATGGATGGATACAGCAGTGCAGGCCCAGGCTCCTTTGAAATTTAAACTCTGAACTGCAGGCCAAAGCTTCCATAGTCTACCATCCTTTTTATGGGGGATAGGGAGGGCAGTGAGGGACATTGTATAACCAGGCAGCTCCACCCCCTAGTCATACCAGTGCCACCACATGAAGGCATCTTCTCCGCCACCCACACAAATTTATCGATAGGAAAGAAAGTGAAAGAGGGGGATGTGAGCTGGGGGACAGGGTGACATGGAGGCGATTTGTTGGTGGCTACCCCTTGTGGGATTAAGGTGTCTGGCAATAGATAGATAAGAAAAAGAGGATGAATTTTGTATTAGATATTTATGTATTTATAAGTCAGTTGGCAGAAAAGGTTGGGTGATAGATATATGGATTTTGGGATGGGTGTGGGGAAAAGTGTGGAGGTTTGGTTCTTGGGTGGATGCTACATTTGCATTTCTCCATCCAGTTAACTGGGGCATCATAGTAGACTCCACATCACCCTGTTGTTTGATTATATGGTTACCACCCAGTGTTGTAAATGGTTTCCTGGCTTACAGGAAACCATTAGGCTTGTCACTCAATGTAAAGCCACCTGAAAAGGAAAGAAGAGTATTAAAAAGTGACAGGAAAGATGGGAGAAATAGGAAGAGAGAAGGACAGGCAGTCAAAAATAGGTGAAGGAAGAAGTAGGCATCACTACATGAAGTGAGTGGATAATGATTGATAGAGTTTATTTATTTTTACTTTATTTCTTGCTCACAGTCGTGATATTTACAGATTGTGCTATGTCCTGCCACAGAAACTGCCAGGACCACTTTTAGACTCTGAAGACTCCTGCAGGATTCAAGTTCCCTCCAGACTTGCCTCCAGGGTGCTCTAGATTTCTCCAAAGCTCCTTCAAGTTGCTCTGTCTCCTTCAAGACTCCTCTCTTATACCTTCAAGACTCTCCACCTTCTCCAAAACACTCCACCTCCTTCCTTCAGACCTCTTAGTAAGCTTATTTCACACACATTTCTCTAGGTATGTTTTCAAAGCTAGTAAGGGGCATGGCCATTTTCCACCCAGTTAAACTGTGTAATTTGATAGGCCAGCCCTGGTATTATGCCAAAACAGTGTGGGCATAAGTCACTTTACACACAGCAGTGATAGTGAGTGAGTTATACAAACCTTCACTACAGTACCTGTGTTTATTATAACACCAGGATAGTTTTGACCTTAGTACAACCCTAAATTTTGACTGTACTAGAACCCTTTTTTAGGTGTTACTGCTGTTGTCTTTGTAACTGATCAACCACAGGCAAGCAGTCCAGTTCATTGCATCAGTATTCCCTTGCAACTGACAGCACTGTACCACAGTGAGGTAGAATAGTGTAGAGATCTGGTTCGTAGATGGAAGCCACATTGCATCTCCTCATTTAACAAGGACACCATAGCAGACTTCACATCACCCCAATATTTGGTTATATGGTTACCACTGAGCATTGTAAATAATTTCCTGAGTTATAGGAAACTTTTGGCTTGCCAAGTGTAGCGCCACCTGAAGTGGAAAGAAGAGTAGTACTGTGAAAAGTGACAGGAAGATAAGAGAGCAATAAGAAGGGAGGAGGATAGACACAGAATGAGAAGGGGGAAGGAAGAGGTTGGCTGCAATTATATCAGATTAATATTTTGTTATACTACCCTAGTCTGTTTGATTGATCAGACCCATCAGCCACAGGCAAGCTACTGCCCTTGCAAGGTCATGCTGTGCACAGAATAGTTCTCATATAGGGAGGCTGTCAGAGGTCAAGCAGCATGGAGAGCTGCCATTAGGTGACCAAGGCTGACACATACAAGACTGCTGGAGCCTTTATAAACAGGATACAAACACTTAGATCAATATAGTTACACCTGGATAGTTTATACATGAAGTTTTTTTTTTTTTTTTTTTTTTTTTTTTTTTTTTTTTTTGTGTCCAACTCTGGGCATAGGCTTCACAGCCTGCTATCAAGGCCCAGTCGTCCTCCTACAATCTACATGTCACCACTTCGGCGCTTAACACCCACCGTCCATATTGAATACATGCTAGGGCTGTCTCATACAGGACTGGTGTATCGGTATTAGCGGGGTCATTTTTACGACATGTCGGCGGGTCTTCTGGTAGATCAGTAAAGCCTGATTTAATGAAATTCAAATCCTTAATGCTGCTGACACTGGTGCTGATAAACACAGTTGGTGTACTGTATGTGGGTGTAATAGTTGATGTAGTGTAACATTTAGCACTTACCAACACACACAGTAAACAGTGAAGTAGCTAAGGTGTACACCCCCACCTTGTACCAGACCCAAAATATACACACCCACCTCCCATCACACTCCCATATCTTTGCAATCAGCTCCCTATCTTTTCAGTTGCCTCCCTATTTTTGCAAGCAACTCTCAATCTTTTCAGTCTGCTCCCTGTTTTCTCCCTTTGCCTCCCGATCTTTTCCACTGACTCTCGACAGAAATATTCAACTGATACTCTCACTCTCTCAGAATATTTTAAATGGTTAACTCTGATACTGTCCTCCTCAGTGTGTATTTCCCTTTGCTTATGACTTCGTTACATTATTATTATTGTTGTAATTTATTAAGAGGAAACAAATATATGAAGTATGATTATGAGCTTTGTCCACCTTTACCCCCTCCCTTTAAAAAGATTTTCCTTTATTTTATTTTATTTTTTTATTTTTATTGTTTTACAAGGGAAGCTGCATTGTGATTAAAAAAAAAAAATCTAAAAGACCTTCAGTTTAATTATATGATTACATGTCCATAGTAAAAATGAAAGCAATAAAAAGTGTGTGATGCTTATATGGTTACAGGCTTACTAAATACCAGCCTTTCACTGTATTTATTGTGTGTGCAGATTCAGTGCTATATGTACTGCTGCTTTATTAGTAAGAGTTGGTAGAGTATTCAGTGTAAAGTGACTCTCGTGCCACTCTGTATTAACCACTTTATTCCAGTGATACATTATTTTATTACTCTTGCTGCCTTCTAAGAAATTAACAGGGTGGTAGTATAAAGGGTAGGATTGCGAGAGGCAAACTGAAAAAGATGTGACCTCAGGGATAAGGGACTGATCTGAGAGGCTGCTAGAGACTGAGCAACAGGATGAAATTGATTAGAGGGATTATCTGTCTATAGCCAGATGCCCCCTAAGGGTTGGCTGTTTGTTTTTGAGTTAGTAGTTTTACAGGGAGGGGCACTAACCCTCCACCAGCCCATTTGCTGACACAGGAAACACACATGGGTTGGTTATATGGTTACCACCCAGCATTGTAAACGGTTTCCTGGCTTGCAGGAAACCAGGCTGCTAGAAATTGAGCAGTGTGGAGAGCTGCCATTAGGTAACCAGGGCCAGTGTGTGCAGGCATGATGATGATATGAAGCTGTTATAAGTGTTTAGTTTGAATTGAAAGTCTCAGTTTGAAAAGCACCAACAGATTTTAACATAATTTTTCGCTGTAGCGTCTGTGTGCATAACTTGTAGAGATTTTAACGTAATTTTTCAGTATATCATGTATGGCCCTAAATTGTCCGATATGGCATGTAGTCTCTCGGCTCAGTCACAGTTTTTGATGACTTAAACCTTCACTGTTACTTAAATCACTCTAGAGTTTCAGTTCAAAAGGCAGGAACAGATTTTGACTCAGTTTTTCAGTATATCTTTTACAAAACTAACTCATCTAGTCTGATAAAGCCTCTGATGTGAGTAAATTTGTGTGAAGGCAGCAAGAGTACATATAAAATCACTGCTGTGCTTAAAGTGGTTAATGTTAGGGACAGCCTGACCTCAGACTACCAATCAGTTATGCAACAAGGATAACAGATGGACATTACTTGTGATGAGTCTCCTTGGTTACTATATAAACTCCATAGTAACAAAATAAAATAGGAATAAATGGAGGAAGGATAAGTGATGGAAATTCCTTGTGATGAGTCTTGTTAATAATTAAGAAAAAATAATTGATGGAAGGATAAGAGATGGAAATTCCTTGTAATGAGTCTCCTTGGTTACTATATAAAGAAATGAGTAATGGTAATAAATGATAATACCAGGAAGTAAATGAAATAACAGTAAATAAGTTAATAGAGGAATAGTAACTTCAGAATTACTTGGTTAATACATATCAGTAATTAATGCAGTACAGCTCACAGAAATTGCTTGTCATAAGTCTCATTTCTTACTATATAAAGTTCTTAATAAGTAACACCAGAGTTCCTTTAATCTCATCTGTCCTTTAATAGGTCTGATTTGTATCTAAAGTCTACAGTGATTAAAGGCAACTAAGACTGTGATAAAGTAACATTAGAGTTTCTTGTAATTAAGACTTATTTGTATTAATGTTAAAACACAAGTAGCCTTTTTAGTGCTTCTTGGTAATTAAATCATAATCAGATCCTCAGTAAATCTGAGATATATCAGGCTGTGACAGTTGCATAAGGAAGAATTGACAGCTAAGATTCCCTGTGTATCTGTAGAAAGCTAAATTTCCATATACTCTAGACATTTTCTTCTTTATTCATTTCTCTAATTAAATACAATCTTGTTAAAATTCCACAAGTGCATATAGAAAGCTAAATTGCCAGTTTCCCACAAATGTAATAGAAAGTTGAGATATTTTGCGACATAGATGAGAATTATGACAAGGAATTGCTCTGTATAAATTTGCATCAGAATATTATCATTTAAATCAGTGAATATTAAGAGGAATAATCAGTAACCCTCCATATTAATAGAAGTAATTTATGGGTAATTATTCTTGAAGTCCTGTATAGCATAACTGATTGGGAGTCACACTGGGGAGACATAGGGCTATATTCTTATTAACCTCTTCATGTTATGGTGCCATGTACAGTTGCTGCCCACCTAACCAACTTCATTACCAACACTTTGTATCATTAGTAATATTTTTATGGTCTGTTATTATACAAATCTTCTTTGAGTAGGATTTGTAGACATGAACCCTTTCTTGAGATTTATATTTTGTGTGGTCTGTGCTTACGAACTTAAGATATGAACCCTTTCTGGAGAAGCAGTTACCGATATTTTTGCGGTCAGTGCTTACGACCTTGTATAGAGGTGAGCATTTTTAGAGAAGCCTTAAATATTTTTATGGTCTGTGCGTACGAACTTTACAGATATGAAAATTTTTGGATGACTTGATACTATTGTGGTCCGTGCTTACGAACATATTTTGAGAAGCATTTATTGATATTTTTGCTGTGGATACACAGTACACTATAGAATTTTAATATCAGTAATACATTACAGTAGTACAGTAAACCACATAGAGTACTTACAGAGTCATCAGTGTTAAGTGATGCTAATGGTTAAAGTTATTTGAAGTAAACACAACAGTAGTATTCATTTCTACACTTATATTCCTGGTTTTTAGTAATGATTTTAAGTATTTGGCATCACATACAGTATAAGTAAACTTATATTTGGCTTCACCTGTAGTATTAGTGAATTTCAACTTTGATATTTTGAGTAATTGACCAATTTGCTATCCCATTTAAGCTCATTTTGACTTTGCATAGTAGACTAATTTGCAGTCCCAGTTAAGCTCATTTTGACTGATTTTGCATAATAGACTGATTGATGAGACCAATTTAGCTTATCTCATTTTTCATCTCACCTCATTTTGACTTTGCATAATAGACTAATTCATGATCCCTGTTTAGCTCATTTTGACTTTGATTTTAAGCAAGAGTAAAGACAAAAAACTTTTAGCAACAGACCAATTCTTGATGCCAGTTCAGTGCATTTCAACTTTGAGAGTAACAGACCAATTCTTGATTAGTTAAGTTTGTATCAGCTTTGACTTAACAGACCAGTTCTTGATTTGTTCAGTTCACTTGAGTAACAGACCAATTAATGAGGCCAGTTAAGCTCATTTTTACTTTGACATTGCATAACAGTTCAAATCTTGATCCTAGATAAGCTCATTTCTGTTTTGACGAGTAGCAGTTTAGCTCATATCAACTTTGACTTTGCATAATAGACCAAAGCTTGATCTTAGTTACGCTTATTTCAACTTTGAGAGTATAACAGACCATTTATTAATTCCAGTTTAGTTGGTAAGTTGGGAAGCAACTGTATTTCATTCTTGCTGCCTCCAGACTATTTTATTAACTTTGGTGATACAGTTATTAGTGATGGAGCTTTAAATTTTGTACTGGTGGAGCTTTGAAGGCTCCATAAACATATTATTTTCTCCCCGAAAATATATTAAAAGTCTGGAAGTGGCAAGAATAATACATAAAATGTCATTGGATTGATGGAGTTAAAATGTAATCAGAAAGGGGGAAGGCAAGCTCTGTAAATGGACAGTTATGGGATGGCTGTGGCAGTGATATTGTATCAGCCTGCATCCTACATTACACATTGGTTTGTAGTTATAGATGTTCAGTACAGTACAGTCTTTTTAATTACAAAGTAGAGATTTTCATTATTGTACATACTTCAGAAATTAATGTCAGACTTTCATTATGTGCTTGATTAGTTAACGTATATTGAACAGGACCAGCGATTTTCATTACATTTTTCAGAAGTTAACATACAACAGCACCAGGGATTATTATTGAACATTTAACAGCACACGTATATTGAACAGCACTAGTGATTTTCTTTAAGTACTTTGGTGCAGTATATTAGCATCAGCAGTAGAGAGTACGTTTTTGAGAAGCTAACATATATTTATTGGTACATTGTGCTTCAGAAATTAATATATTAGTAACAGAGATTTTCATGGTGTTCTTCAGGAATAATCGTAAATGTAATACAAGAGCTTGCCTTCCCCCTCATAGGTACATTCTAACACCATCAATCTAATGACATTTTATTTATTCTTGCTGACATACTATTTTATTCAGTCAATTAGTCTTTAACCTGCAGGAGTTAAAGGCTTGACATTACTGAATAAAATAAGTGGTGTTGGCAAGAATCAAAACATGTCACCATATTGAAGAGGTTAATAATGATGAGACAACTTGTGAAATGCTGTTATTTTGGTGTTGGTCACTTTAGCTTCTGTGAACACTTAACCCCTTCACTACAATGACATCTTTTAGTCTTTCTTGCTATCTCCAGATGATTTTATTTAGCTTAGTGGAGACTTGTCATGCTGAAGGGGTGACGCAAACCCCTTCAGTATGAGAGTTCTTCTTTCACAATATCCATAGAATACAATGTCTATTCACGGGCCGCTCGGGAGCGAAAGAAAACGCGCCAGCTCCTTTGTGATGACGTCACGCTCTCCTCTCTCGTCTCCCGCATCCCAGCTCATACCTAACATTGTTACACAGTAAAATTTCTCTCTTTTTTTTCCTGTCATTTCTTAACATGTGGTTGCATGTCAGAAAAGAGGCAAATAACATACTAATCTCTAGTCAAACTCTTTATCGGTTTTAGTCATACCCTGCTCATGTGAATATAAGCTTTGAAACAGTGTTTAAGCATACTGAATGACATACTTAAAGTTCACTGAACATGAATCTCTGTCTGTCTGTCTGGCAATCAGTCAGTCAGTATATTTTTATATCTATTTATTATCTTATGAAATTACTCATTTTATTTAGTTTTTCTGGATTAAATGATTTTTTTATTCAGTACTTGCATTTTAAAAAACATACGACAGCGAACAAAATAAGTGATTCCTTCATCAGGCAGAGAAACAAATTCAGCAGTTTGACTGGCTAAATTCTTGACTGTGGCTTTTTCAGGTTGCAGGACTAATAGCCCCATGATGACAAATAAATAACTTTACCATCATTTTAAATTTTTCTAGGAGTTCAAAGCTAGGTTTCATCAATTTTTCATTTCCCCTGGTAATTGCACCAATCCATGTGTCTTCTTTGTTTGATGCCTTTGAACAGAGGTAGCCATATTGAGGAAATCTGAGCTAGAAAACCACCAAAATATGAACAAAATACCATAATACGCTAGGCCCTCTTCCTCAGTAACTTCTTGTAAAAGAAGTAACTTCTTCCTCGGTAATCTGATTGAGCCGGTGAAGGTTTATATCCCAGGGGTGGTTGGAGTTTATTGCTCACATAATGCCATTCAGGGATGAGTGAGGCTGGTCACTCTCATCTTAAATGTCATGACCAACTTACCTAGCCCCGGGCTCCTACGCTCCTCTGTGAGGCGACATAGGATTGGATAATGAATGAATGAATGAATCTAGCTACTGCAGTTAAAATTGTACCTGGGATTAGTGCTTTCCTATGTTCATCACATTGCTACAGGCCATTTTACATCATTTATAATATATTGTAGTTTTAGCACTGTCCTTCCATTTCATCATGCTCAGAATCACAGTTTATGTTCTTTAATGTATTATGAAAATCTTCACTTCATACTTTTCTCTTGTAATTATCATGTGTATGCTGTGATGTTATTTTTGCGTTTTTCTGCAGCCATTGTCACAGTCTTAATTGTTAATGGCTATTTTGTTCAGAAAGTAGAAGATTAACTCTGTGGAATGAAGTCTTTGGATCATTCAGTAATGCAGTACTTTACAGTTCTTGACTGAGGCACTGGCATATTGCAGACATCCAGCTTCCTACATACTCTCATGTGGTGCAAGTTGACCCCTTCAGTCCCTCATGTCCTGGGCCAAAGAGAACAACGTCATGGTGAGGTACTAAGTACAGTGCAACACTGCTTCCCTTAGTTACATCACACTTGACAGAGAGGAACATTATTACTCAGTAAAGAAACTGCTCATTGTAATAGGTGTATCAAATTGTTCGCATTGAGGTGTTGCACATTGTTGGATAATGCAGTTACTCTTATTTAGCTCTGCTTTGTTGAAAATTACAGTCACCAAGTTGTAATTTCTGAATGTTTCTGAGTATTATCCTCTCATCTTAAGAGAAGTTAATATGGTTTGGTGCTTGTTGGTTTGGTTGGCAACAGTGATAGTAAGTCCTCTGATACAAGTAATTTTTCTGTACAGGTGTTTTGGGGTTTTAATACATTGGTATTTGCATATATATTGCTCTGTACATGGGTGATAGAACTTAAAGAATATCCCCTCCCCTGATTAATCTGAAATAAAGGTGATTTATTGAACTTATGTCTGTGCTAGGTTAGTGTGTAGTTTGAATTTGATTATCTTGACATAACTGCATTTTGTATACAGTTCACATATTGCTTTATGCATGGATTTTTTTTCCTCTTCCTGTGTAATATTTACACTAGCATATTGTTTCTACAAAAATATAGGTACCCAGTAACATTTGTTGGAGAGAACACTTTAATGAATTGTTGAACATAGAGAATGAAAGTAATGCAAGTATATGTGGCTGGGGCATGGCTGGGAGAAGGAGGGTTGTGAGAAGAGAGGAAGAAATCAGTAGGATGGAAGTGGTGGAAGCAATGAAGAAAGTTAAAATGGGGAAAGCCCCAGGAATTTATGGAGTGTGTGGTGAAATGCTGAAGTATGAGGGAGAGATAGTAATAGAATGGATATGGAAGGTATGCAGTTTGGCTTGGGAGGAGGGTAGAGTCCCGGAGGATTGAAAGTCGGGTATAATTATTCCTCTGTACAAAGGAAAATGGGAAAAAGAAGTGTGTGGTAATCATGGGAAAAGTATATGGTAGGATACTTATTGACAGAGTTAGGGAAATAACAGAGGAATTAGTTGGAGAAGAACAGGGAGGTTTTAGGAAGGGAAGAGGTTGTGTAGATCAGATATTCATTCTTAGATCCTTAGTGGAAAAGTTTCTAGAGAAGGGAAAGAAGTTGTATGCAGCCTTCATGGATTTAGAGAAAGTTTATGACAGGGTGGATAGACAAGGATTGTGGAAAGTATTAAGAATATATGGAGTAGATGGGAAGTTGTTGAAGGCAGTGAAGAGTATGTATGAGCGTGCTAAGGCTGCAGAGCGTGCGGATAGTGAACTGAGTTAATTTTTCTGTCTGATGGTTGGATTGAAACAAGGATGTATCATGCCTCCATGGTTGTCCAATCTGTATGTGGATGGGGTTATAAAAGAGATAAAAGGTAGAGCAGTGAATGTTGGAATGGCCCTAGTGAGAGAGAGTAGTGTGTGGAAACTCCCTGTACTGTTGTTTGCAGATGATACTGTGTTGTTGAGTGAAGACGAAGGGGAGCTGCAAGGCTTAGTAGATGAGTTTGGGAGAGTGTGTAAGAAACGGAATCTAAAGGTGAATGTAGGGAAGAGTAAAGTGATGGTCTTCGAGAGAAGTGAACCAATGAATGTACAGTGAGATTGGATGGGAAGGATATGGAGAATGTGAGTGTGTTTAAGTACTTAGTGTGATGAGTAAGGAGGGTGAAGTGCTTGAAAGGGTGCAGCAGGGAAGGAAGGTTGCTAGTTCCTTGAAAGCACTGATAAGAAACAGGGAAGTGAGCATGGAAGTGAAAAAGTTGTTACATGACAGTATTGTGATACCAACTCTGACATATGGAAGTGAAGCTTGGACCCTGTTGGAGGGACAGAAGTCAAGAGTGAGAGCAGTGGAAATGAGTTATTTGAGAGGAGCATGTGGAGTCACATGGAGAGACAGACTAACAAATGAGGAAGTGAAGGAGTGTTGTGGTGTGGTTGTGGACGTGATAGGAAGCATTAGGAGAAACACATTAAGGTGGTTTGGCCATGTGGAGAGGATGGAGAGTGAAAGACTGACGAGGAGAGTGTATGTGAGTGAGGTGGAGGGGGCGAGAGGGAGGGGGAGGCCGAGGATGAGATGGAGGGATGGAGTGGAGAGGTATATGAGAGAGGGGGGTGTGAGTTGGGAGCGGTGTAGTGAAATGGCGGGGACAGAGCGACATGGAGGCGATTTGTTTGTGGCCACCCCGTGCGGGATTGAGGCGTATGGCAATAGATAGATAGATAGATAGGTTGATTTTGTATGAGTCTGGGGACAATAGCATTCAGATAGATTATTTTCTGGTCAGATAGATTATTATGGCTATGTACGTGGGTACTCGCACCCAGGTAAGAGTGAAAGGAGTTTTGAGTGATGAGTTTTTCGTGAATGTTGGTGTGCATCAGATGTCAGTTTTGAGTCCCTTGTTGTTTATCATGGTACTTGAAGCCCTCTCACGTGACTTCAGAGATGGACCCTGTGGGAGATGTTGTATGCTGATGGTTTTGTGTTGATTGCTGAGAATGAAAAGGAGGCAGAGGAAAGATTTATGAATTGGAGAGATGGTATGGGGCACAAGGGCTTAAGGGTAAATGCAGATAAAACAAAAGTGATGATATCTAGGGTTGTTGGCAGTACAATCAGAGGAGAGGGAGAGTGGCCATGTGCAGTTTGCCACAAAGGTGTGGGAAGTAATTCCATCTTGTGCAGTGTTTGTGATAAATGGATGCACAGGAGATGTAGTGGTATTAGAGGTAGTTTTATTATTTAGATTATTACCTAACACCATAATCCCGTAAGGGGTGGCCATTTGCTTTGAGTTATTTGTTTGATGGGGAGGGGCACTAACCCTCCACCAACCCACTTGTTCACACGTAGGGAGCACGTTTAGTTTGGTTACATGGTTACCACCCAGCATTGTAAATGGTTTCTTGGCCTACAGGAAACCTTGTCACTCAATGTAAAGCCACCTGTAGAGGAAAGGAAAGCAATTAGAAGTGACAGGAAAGAAGGAAGAAATAGGGAGAGAGGAGGGCAGGCACAGAAAAAGAGTGATAAAGGCTAAGAAAGAAGTAAGCAGCACTACATCAAGTGAGTGGATGATGGTTGCCACCACCCACCACCAGTTAGAGGTAGACTGCGAGATAATGCTGATTTTATGTGTGCGGCGTGTTGGGGAGGGCAAGTGGAGATTGTTAGGCGTGAGAGGGTTGAACTTGCAGGTGAGTCTCATGGGTGTGTGGAAGACTTTTGTTATTTGGGAGACATGTTATGTGCCAGAGGTGGGGCGTGAGCTAACTCGGTTGCTAGGGTGAGAAGTGGTTGGAAGAAGTTCAGGGAGCTGTTGCCTCTCCTGACATTGAGAGGACTCTCCTTACGTGCTAAGGGGTCTTTGTATGCAGCATGTGTTAGAAGTGTGATGCTGTTTGGTAGTGAGACCTGGGCAGTAAAGGAAGAGGATATTCGCAGGCTTAAACGTCCAAAAATGACAATGATT
>JAGKTI010025632.1:0-13898 GCA_018397915.1 Birgus latro
TATGCAACTGG
This sequence comes from Birgus latro, assembly GCA_018397915.1. Lineage (NCBI taxonomy): Eukaryota > Metazoa > Arthropoda > Malacostraca > Decapoda > Coenobitidae > Birgus > Birgus latro. The sequence goes on from JAGKTI010025632.1 coordinate 12, forward strand.
TCAACTCTGGAACTGTCTCCCCCTGTCTGTATTCCCTGCTTCCTATGATCTCCAATCTTTCAAACGCAGTGTGTCCAGGCATCTCGAAATGAATGGATCTTGAATTTGGCTCTCTTTTGTATTGTTTTTACTTTTTCTTGGAAGGAACAGTATGTGGGCCCATGGCCCTTGGTTCCTTCTTCCTTGCATAAAAAAAAAACATTCACGCGATTCAGACTTTATGCTGATACTGATTCTACGAAAATTATCAGTGGCGATATTGTCAAAATCCTTGTAGGCCAAAACTCCCAAGAGGCCAATTTAACTCATGGTCGCGTCTTTTGTTCTGTTACATATAAAGTAAGANCTCTTCTTATTTACAGTTAAATCGAAGTGTGACATTATTCATCAAGTACTTGATATCATGTTAAAGCTACATTCACGCGATTCAGACTTTGTGCTGATACCGATTCTACGAAAATTATCAGTGGCGATATTGTCAAAATCCTTGTAGGCCAAGACTCCCAAGAGGCCAGTTTAACTCATGGTCGCGTCTTTTGTGTTCTGTTACATATAAAGTAAGATTTTTTTTTTTTTTAGATGAGTCACAGACGCTTGAAAATATTGATCACCATCACCCCTCACACGGTCGGAACAACTCTAGCGTTCAGTTCCAACCACCACCAGACGATTGTGTTCAACTGAGAGGTCATAGGAGCAGTGATAATGAATGACCGAAGTTGTACAAAAATAGAGAAACGCAACACCAGACTCCCACAGTGTCAAATTATGTGAGCAAAAACACACCCAGCTACACGAGGCGCGGGGAATGATTGCAGTTTTATGGGGGTTTTCTTAGGAGGCTGGCGGGCGCTTGTTAATGACGCCATAAAAACGTGTAGTGGCTGATTACGTGTATGTGCAGTAAGTAATAGAATTAGGGATTAGGGGGACACATGATTTATTACACACACACCACCTATTAGATAACGAGAGAGAGAGAGAGAGAGAGGGAGATCAACCGTATTCACAGTCTTACGTAAGCCTCATTTGCGTATAAATTTGCTTCTTTATAATTGTATCCCATTCTTAAAATATTCACAAATGCTCTTGATACTCAGCTCTGTATACGATTCCTTGTTTACAGTTTTATCTTCCCTCGTACAGCAACCAGGCACTTCACTGACGAATTAGATTGAATAGTCTAGTTAATTATACGACTTAGGAAAGTGTCTTGTGATAATGATTCACTTATATGGAAACTTGATGGCCTTAAGAATTGGTTAATCTCTGTAATCACACGCTCTTTGTTTTATTGTTTATTTATTTTTGCCCTCCTGCTATCTCCAGGGGATTTTGCTAAACTTAGGGGAACCTCTTGTAGTAAAGGACTGAATGACTTGTACATCTAACCCTTCATTTCTAAAAGTCTCTCCAAAGCTGAACAGAATCGTTTGTTGATAGCCATGACGTCCTCGAGTTTAAGAGGTAAAAAAATCGCCCATAGCTAGTCAGATCTAACAAAATACTTGCTTAGATGGAAGGAGTCAAGGCTTTTTCTGAATATTCCCATGGACGACCAATTTCGTGTGTAAAGGGAGTAATGGCAGCTGGAGGCCCGGCAGACACATGCATTCCGTACTGCCCTGGCCGGCTTGCGTTAATGGTACTGAATTTGGGGACGTTGATGGTAATGACGATGGTGGGCGTAAGAGTGGCATTTATTGCGTTAGTGGTGGTAGCGGCGATGGTGAGGCTGCTGCTGGCGTGGTGGAGATAAGGTGGAGGAGGGAACAGTGGAGGGAGTAAGGTGAGGGTACGACAGAGGTAGGGTGGGAGATAAGGTGGAGGTGGGGAGGAGGGAATAATAGAGTGGGTGGAGGTGGTGGGGGTAGGGTACGACGGAGGTAGGGTGTGAGAGATGAGAGGGAGGTTGAGGGATGTGATTCCAGAAGAGAAGGGAGATTGTGGAGGGATAGGAGCTCGCGGCTGCTGTAACGAGTGAAGGTGGAGAGTGTTGGGGGTTAATGGAGGGAGAGAGAACGATAGAAGTGGGGGATGTCGGAGGGAGGCTTGGGAGGGGTGATTCCAAAAGGGGAGGGAGACTTTGGAGGGGTAGGAGTTCGAGGCTGTAAAAAGCGAGGAGAGTGGTTTGGGAGGTGGGAGGCTGGGTTGTTAGGGAATGGTGATATCCTGAAGGGGAGGGAGAACATTGAGGATTGTAAGTGTCCGTGGTTGCTGTAACGAGGGGAGGTGGGGAGTTGGGAGGCTGGGTGAGGTTGCGGAGGGAGGGCACGATGGAGGTGTGGTTTGAGGGGTGAAAGGCATGGGGGTTGTGTTTGTTGGGAAGTGTAGATTTCAGATGGAGAGAGAGAGAGAGAGAGAGTTTTGGTAACTTTATTAGCGATAGAAAGCTACTTAAGGTGTAGTAGGGGTCAGATGGTTAGGAAGAAGCAGTAAGAAGAGGGACCAGTGAGCGGAGTGTAAGAAATAAGGGGTACGTGGATGGGGAAATGTCGTTTAGTTGGGTCGATTAATTGGTGGTGGTGGTGGTGGTGGTGATACTAGCAGAGGTGAAAGAATCTGGTGGAGCAGGAGTCTGAAGCTGCAGTTAGGGGGGTTTGGTGGGGAGTGTAGATGGTGGAGTAGGGAGGGGTGGCACGTGGGAGGTGGGTTGTAAGAGGAGGGAAGGTTAGGGATTCTGCTAGATGAGAACTGATGATCCCAGAAGGTGTAGGGGAATCTGGAGGGGAGGGAGTTAACCCTTTCAAGCAAGAGGACGTATTTTTATAGTTTATTCTTGGTGCTAGGAGAATTTATTATGCGTAGGGGAGCTCGCTGGCAGTGAAGTGAGTATTGAAGGCTGCATCCAACCCCTTCACTTCATAAAATCCCACCTCAGCTGAATAATATAAGGGGAGCGCAAGAAAGTAGAAATTACGTCCCCGGACTGAAGGAATTTATGGCTGCAATAACAGAGGATATTCCATTGGGTGGGGAGACGGTTCGATTGGTTGGGGAGAGGTGATTGGAGGAGAACACCGAGAAGCGAGTGCTGGTGGTTTTAGTGAAGGCGGAAGGGTGCGAAATTTTGGTGGTTTTGCTAGCGATGGAAGGGTAGAAAGTTTTGATGGTTTTAGTAGCGGTGGAATGGTACACAGGGAGGAGGAGGGATCGGACGGTTGGGAAGAAGTGATTGAAGATGGGGAGAAAGAATCTTCGGTGTGAGGAGTTCAAGGCTGCAGTAATGAGAAGGGTGAGGATTGAGAGGTCGGGGGAGGGGAGGGTGGGGGGGGAATGGAAGAGAAGGAGTGGATGGTTTGGGAGTGTTGGTACCAGAAAGGAAGGAAAAACATCGAGGAGTAAGTTTTGATAGTCTTAATAACAGGGGAAGGGTACAAAAGATAGGACGATCGGATGGTTGAGAAGAGACGTGCTCAGGAGGGACGGAATTTTAGAGGGCATGTGTTGGAGGTTTTAACAGCAGTGGACAAATATCATGAGGGAGTGGTGGGGGAAAGTAATTCACCCCTGCATCATAAGGGCATTTTTTTCCCCCTCTTCCTACCTCCAGATGTTTGTATTCAATCATAGAAGACACATCCCACAGTGAAGGATTAAGAACAACTCCCTTTGCTCCATCGCTATGCAAGGTCCGTCCAGAGCCCGAAAAAAACATTCAGGTGATAGAAAGAATTTAATTAAAAATACATCTTTGGGCTGAGGGGAATAACAAAGGGAACATATAGAGGGATAGGAGATTGTTGATTCAGTAGAGATGAAACAGTTGGGTGTGAATGGTTCTGCAGAAGAGAAGATACAACCTAGAAAGAGAGTGACGAGAATGTGCTTGCAGATGAGAGCGATGGGTACTGCACCGGCGATAGGAATATGAGAAGGAAGCTGGTGTTTAGAGGGAGAGATTGATGATAACATTTAAATGGGGTAGGAGTATAGAATGGGGTAGATGAGTAGGGAGGTATTGAATGTAAAAGAAAAAGTATAGAGAGAGAATATGATTTAAAAAAAAAAAGAGGAAGGGTAGGGTACAGTTGTGTGGGAAGTGGGGGATGGAACTCTAGGAATGGAGAGAGGGCATTGAGGGAGAGAATGATGGTGACTTTGAAAGGGGGATGAAGACTGCAGTAAACGAAAAGGGGGTATAGAGAGGAAGATCATGACGGTATTGAGAGGGATCACGGAAGGTTGCTGGAATTGAAGCTACAGGAATGTGGAAGAAGGATATTGGAGGAGAGATTGGTGGTGATTGTGGATGGGGCCAGGGTATTGAAAAGTGAAGGAGGAAGAGGAGGTGGTGAATCAGAAAAAGAAGGAAGAAAGAGGGAGAGTTTATACTACTAAATAGATGAGAGGTACGGTGAGTTAGGGGAAACAGGGGATGCTGGGGTCGACGAAGGGTATTGGGAGAAGGGATTGCGGTGAATGTAAAAGGGGACGGAGTATTGAAGAGGGAAGGGGGTGGTGATTACAGAAGAGGAAGACTACAAGAGTGGGGGCTGATGATAGCAAAGAGGTCTGTACGGTGGGGTTGGGGAGACAGGGGCTAGCTGCAGGGAGAGCATGAAGGAAGTGGATTGTGGTGATTGTAGGAGGGGACAAGAAATAGAGGGGCGGAAGGAGGGAGAAGCAAGGGAGGGTGGAGGGGGAAGGAGGGTAGAAAGACGGTGATGAGAGCAAAGGGAGGACATGGTAGGGGGGTTGGGGAGAGTGGAGGAGGTAGTGATTATGGAGGGGGACGCAGGGTACAGATAAAGGAGAGTGGTGGGGTGACACAGAAATTGCAGTGGCCGGTGTAAAGACAATGTTTATTTTAGATACTGTCGGTGCCCACACACTACCCTCCTCTTTTACCTTTCTTGTTCTTCTTTCTCCTCTTTTTTATGCACCTCTCTCTCTCTCTCTCTCTCTCTCTCTCTCTCTCTCCCTCTCCCTCTCCCTCTCTCCCTTTTCCTCTCTCCCTCCCCCCTCCCCTCCTCTCCCCNGCAGTGGCCGGTGTAAAGACAATGTTTATTTTAGATACTGTCGGTGCCCACACACTACCCTCCTCTTTTACCTTTCTTGTTCTTCTTTCTCCTCTTTTTTATGCACCTTCTCTCTCTCTCTCTCTCTCTCTCTCTCTCTTCTCTCTCTCTTCAATATAGGGCTAGAGAATACCTGGAAATATAAGCAGAGGAATACTAAACTGGTTGCACATTACAGAACAGAAAATAAGATAGACATGAAAGAATTACACCCATACATCGAAGTTGTATTGATTGTAGTTGTTATAAATGGATAGGGAAGCAACATGAACTTAGGCTAGCAGTGGCGTGTCGCAGGGATCTGTACTTAGGCCGATGTTGCGTACTGTGGTCCGCTTTGTAATTTTGTGTGTAAGCTTGGTAATAATACAAATATAAGCAATGCACACAAAACGGAAATGCAAACTGCGCCTACAACAAGACGTAAATGTCAAAGGAGTGGAATGTACTGTTACTGTAAATATATATAACTGTAGATTCGTCAAATTGGGAACCTCAAAAGGGAATTCGAGTATGAAATGAAAGGACAGTATGTCATGCACAATTCGTATATCAATCACGTGATTCAAATTTTCTCATCGGTGCAACGAATCAGATCACAATGCAAGTAGAAAACCGAAAATATTTAACAGAAATTTCCTCTGTAATAGTAAAGACAAAATATTACCGCACATGAACATAATCTCCGACCCCACCATTCAGATGCTGAGCTGTTCTGGAATCCCCTCTTAGACAGGGATAATGTTAGGTAAGAGTGAACACAACGAAGACTTACGGTACTAGTTTCTTATCTCCAAAACAAACCTTAGGAAGAAAGAATGAGGGCATTATACTTGTTCTCCTAGACAGACTGCAGTCATAGGGCAAATGAACTGAATGCTTTGAAATATTAAGCGTATTTTGAAACCTGGTTGTAACCATAGCTAGGCTGCTTACTCTTCTGCCAGCAGTCTCTACCCAATGCAATACAGTAAAATATACCAGTCACACAGTATGTTTAAACACTACTAAGTATGGCATCTCTTTATAAATGACACTAAACATAATGAAGTCTAATGTGGAAAACTCTCATTTGAAGCACCTCTGTATTTTCGTTTAATAATAAGCTAGACAAAGGCATAATGTCAGTGGGAATGGCATAAATAAGGTAGTACCTGACATTACTGAAATCACGCAAGCAACACTGTACAGTACATTGCAGTTTGCTCAAATTAGTACTCGATCTGGTATGATGATGTAGGTTGTAGTGTGTGAGCAACTTCAGCGTAAGGTAGTCAAATCTCTTCTCAATTGACAGGTTAAGCTATGTACTCGTAATACTTTCACTACAATGAACGTTTCTATTTAATGGTGCTGCTAATCGATTTTGTGCAGCTTAGTCGAGACCTCTCGTAATGAATTGGTTAATGGATATTGTTCAAATACATGTAATAAGATTAGCCATTCCTAAACAGAACAGGATCGCTTAGAAGTAGAAAAATGCTAGAAAAAGACGTCATGATGCAGAGTGAGTTAAGCGGTTATGCCCTAGATGAATTACTGGAGCATGGTTAATATGAGACCCCTCGAACCTTATTCCTTAGCCACAGGTATATGAAAGCTATTTTATAAACTATCCCTAAAATAGATACGAGTGCAGTGAGGCTTATTTCCGTTAATAAGAGGTAATACAGCTTGGGAATCAAACATCGTTCTAGTTTATCCCAAGGGTATTTACAGTTTCAGCGATACATGGCCAAAGTCTTAATTGGACTAACGTGTGTCTCAGATGGTGTGATTTTTTCACGATTTGCCAACTCAGCCACAGGAAGATACTGAGTTCTTTGACTGCACCATTCTGTATTTGTTTCAGGTTCAAATAAGGAACAACTTTAAAAATTCTTGGCGAATATTATTACTTTGTATTACGATTTTTTTGCTTCACATATATTTCCACCGTTCCTATAAAGTTCTTTTAGGCATTTTGGTCCTTCAGCTGGATGACGACGCTATAACGTGGTGGCATCGATGGGACCGGGCGAAGTAGCTGTTTGTTTATAAAAACTTTTCAGATACGTCCCCATCACCCGAGAAGAGAATGATGGACTACAGAAGGACAGATCAGTCTGCAACCCACTTGGTTCACGTTCTGCTAATCCTGGGGCCACCACAGCAGCAACACATTTTACTTTTACCTTATAATCAGAAGGTTCAGAGGACGAAGAAGAGGCACCTGCTTTGCTATTCATTTCTTAAACATTTGTAAGATAATTCAGAAGTCGTAATGTTGACGATAAACCACAGCCCTGTAGTAATAATGGTAGCCGAATTCTCGTTGGATTAAAGACACCATAGCGCCTCTTCCTGAGTGATTTATATTTTTATTTAAATTCTAAGTTATTAATATTGACATTCTTTGCATCAGCGGCACAGAAAAAGTGAAGGTGTAATATGCAAAATAAGTAGCTAAGTAAGAAGTGCTCCGAAGTCGTCTGGTGCAACAAGATAATACTCATCAAAGTGTATGTAGTCTGTGTAACTCTCTCTCTTTCTCTCTCTCTCTCTCTCTCTCTCTCTCTCTCTCTCTCTCTCTCTCTCTCTCTCTCTCTCTCTCTCTCTCTCTCTCTCTCTCAACTGGATTAAAACTTGGGTTCTCTCTCCCTGTCTTCCTATTTCCGTATCAGGCAATATACTTCTCTTAAATTCTTCCTTATTCCCTCGTCTTTTCACTCTTTCTTTGTCTCCTTACTTGTCGGATTCTCTTTTCTCTCCCTTTTTGTTTTTTCCTGTCTGGTTTATACACTCTGTTCACTCATATTTTCCCTTCTGTTCTCTCCTTCCGTCACCGTTTTTCACTTCCTTGTCTGTTATGTCCTTTTCTTTCGCTATTCTTTGCTGCATTTTCCGTCTTTATTCTCTCTCTCTCTCTCTCTCTCTCTCTCTCTCTCTCTCTCTCTCTCTCCTCTTTTTCCTCTTTTGTATCTTTTGGTTTGGCATTTCTTTTTTTAGATTCCCTCTGATTTACGTTATACTTCTCTTTTTTCCCCCCCAGTGGTTGGAGGATTTAAGCATAAGTTATTGGTGGGATAATTCATTTTGACTGGTTCCAATAATTTTAAGTGGTCGCCTCACTGTTTATTGTGTTGGAGTACCCAAATCATATACCGGGTAAACCTTGTCGAGTGAAGCTACATATTATTCATTTTAGTTTTAGTAATCAGCTGCGTTAAAGATTTTTTAATGCTCTGTCGTATGGAAATGTAAGGTATCTGCTTTAACAGGAAGGAGTGTCTGCTCAGTGATTTCCAAATTGAAAATAAGTGAAATATGTTGTTCCAGATTCGCAAATGCGCCATCCATGGGCAATCATTTGGACCAGACTGTGCTTATTTCAACCCAGACGGCTTACCTGGTGCGTGCAGTTACTGATTTAGTATACTGTATATACGTTATTAAACTCTTCATTCTGAATATAATCAATTTATGTACGGTATGGATTGCAGACAGGGACAGTATCGGGACCTGCACCATAAACTGATCGCTCTGCTTTCTGTAACAGTTTCTAAGTACCATGCTAATGACTGATGTACAAATATTATGATGGCCATTAATGTTTTTGCAGCAAAGGGTTACGTCATCTATATGGAGTATGCATATGGTATGTTATTGTCGTATAGTATTCATGTATTACTGTCATATACTTCGTATGTAATGAAATGCGGTTTAATACAGTATAGTTTCCATTGTTTCAGGTAATTAGTCGTGCAGTACCTGGGCTACTAATGTAAGTACGAATTTGATCCAGCATATAGTTTGTTGTTTCTAAGGTTAGTTGATCACTTTGTTTACTTCTTCATATCTTTTATTTGGATTATGGTTTCGACATATTTACAAAAGTCAGCTTAATTTCGTAGTAAGTGCGTGCCTTCAGATACTTGTTAGTCATTTCTGATTTTTGTCTGTGCCAAAATTTCGCATGTCAAAGGATATCTAGGATTTGACCTTTCAGGTTTGCCGGAATTTTCCACATACGTCACCTTTCTCCTGCTTTCTTCTGCTCTTTCTCTTTACCATTCCCTTTAGTATCTGCTTGTACCCTTTTTTCCTGTGTTAGTCTCTATATGAGCACTGTTATCCATTTGCCTTCTTTGCCTATCCTTTTCCTCAGTGGTACTGTCTCATAATTTCCCATGTTTCATGTTACTCCCACAGCACTCCGCCTCTCTTCCCCATCTTGTATTCACAGAATTCCTTCCATTTATTTGGTATATCTTCTCTCAGTTTCCTTACCTTTCTTAATCTTTCTGTCTCAGTTTATCCATCTGTCTGTCGTTATCTTTCACATATATAGCTAGATAGGTAAAGGATTTTTACACCCCCTTCGTTTGTGTTGTGAATGAGGCAGAGACCTTCCAATTTACCGTTTTTGAGCGTAACTATAGCATTGGTTTTTTCTCTCCTCTCTTTCAATATTTTATCTTGTACCCTCTGTTACTTCCTCTTGTTTCACGCTACCTCTCCTCCTCTGCTTGAATTATCAAAGCCAGTCTCTGTAGCTCCTAATAAAGAGGGCTGCTTCACGTTAACCTCTTCATTTAGGTGCCGTACTTTTTATTTTGTTAAGACTAACAGAAGGTGAGAGTTAGGAAGGAATGTAGTGGTGAAGAAATTATTGAAGGAGAGATTTAATGCCTCAAACTCGAAATGTTTCTCCAAAGCTGAATGAAATATCTGGTGGTAGCAAGCATAAAGTATAAAAGACGCGTGCGAAGGAGTAATATTTTATTCTGGCTATTACCAACAATATCACCCGACTGTCACCAAATGATTATATTTAACTGATAGAGGAACCCTGCCACCGAGGATAAATACGCACCCATTAAGCGATTTTATCACTCCCCATATCTCTCTCTCACTGTGCTGAACGACGTTAATTTACTGCTGAAGATTCATATCGCATCCGGTATCACAAGATAAGGCTTACGCAAACTCTCATTCCTCCCCCATCGCGGACTTGGCATAGTAATAATAGGTACTGCTTATTGTACTTCACTGTAGCGCAAGTCTTTTCATGATACCAAGCGCTTTTGCACTCTTTGGACCTAAGGAGTATTAATGCCTATCCTCTATTCTCTGGAACTTTTTTTCCCCTTTCTCCTTAGGGTATTACATGGGTTGCTTTCATGCCACAACTTGCCACATCACTCTAGTACTGTAATCAGATTATACGCCATCAATTTTCTCTATCACTCCCTCCACAACCACCATCACCACGACATTTATTACTTTCATCAACATTAAAAGTAATTACCATCGCCGTTCAGACTTCCATTACTGGCAGCAACAGGTTATACATCCACAACCACAGCCATTTTATGCACGGTTAGCGTCCACTTCATCCCACGCACCACCACCACCACCACCACCACCTCCACCTCCACCGCCACCTCCACCTCCACCACCACCACACCACACCTACACTCTTACTTCACCACAGCCACACACCCACTTCTCCACCAACATACATTTCCACGCCTCCACCGACACATACTCCACCATAACCACACACTCCCGCTTTACCACCACCACACTCCCGCTTTACCACCACCACACTCCCACTTCACCAAAACGACGCCCACTCATGCCACCACAACCACGCACTCTCACTCCACCACAGCCACACTCCCACATCACCAGAACCACACTTCCGCTCCACCACAACCACATACTCCACTACAACCACACTCCCATTCCACTATAAGCACATTCCCACTCTACCACAACCACACTCCCTTTCCACCACAGCCACACTCCCACTCCACCACAGCCACACTCCTACTTTACCACAGCTACACTCCCATTCCACCACAATCGCACACTCCCACGCCACGCACCACCACCATCACCACCACGGCACACTCCCACTCCACCACTATCGCACACTCCCACTCCACCACTATCGCACACTCCCACTCCACCACCATCACACACTCCCACTCCCCCACCATCACACACTCCCACTCCCCCACCATCACACACTCCCACTCCCCCACCATCACACACTCCCACTCCCCCACCATCACACACTCCCACTCCCCCACCATCACACACTCCCACTCCACCATCACACACACTCCACGATCACCACACACTCCCACTCCACCAACACCACACAATCCCACTCAACCAACACCACACACTCCCACTCCCCCACCATCACACATTCCCACTCCACCACCATTACACACTTCCACTCCCACCATCACACACTTCTTCATCATCTTCGCCGCCGCCTCCGCCGCACACTACCACTTTACCACCATCACCACCACCACACTACCACTCCACCACCATAACCATCACCATAGTATTAATTGAAAAGGCATTCATGCAGCAGCACTCGGTATTAAGTATCATTTACACTGACCAAGAGATCTTCCAAGGCCTTTCCACAGCGAAGACGTTTTTTCCATTTCCTTCAGTTAGTAACCAGACGAATATATTTAAGGTAGGAAGAACAATCTGTTACACAATGCACCAAGTTTTTCGAAAGTTTTTTCACCGCGATGACCTGTATTCCATATTACTCAGGCTACCACTAGATGATTGGCATTCACGTCAGGAAGGACGTCTTTAATCGCGAGAGAGTAATATTATGAACTTTCCCCTCTAAATAGCAACGAGATAGTATGAATAAACTAAAAAAAATGCATAGTAGTAGCTGCTGTTGTGCTGAATAAACAGTAGCTGCTGTTGCTGCTGTTGTGCTACCTAAGTCTGTCCGGTTGAGCAGACCCATCAACCACAGGTGAGTAGCCACCTCTTGCGGGGCCGACTCGTGCAATGAACTGATGTTCCCATATGGTTGATGGCGACTCGCCACAGCGAGGCGCGGGGATTAGTGTGGAGGTTTGGTTCCTAGGTGGACGTCGCATTTGGTCTCCAACCAGTTAACAGGGACATCATAGTAGGCTCTTCGCCACCCCTTTATTTGGCTGTGCGGTTACCATCCAGCATATAAATAGTTTCCTGAGTTGCAGGAAACCAGTTGGTTGTCTCTCAGTGTAGAGCCGCCAAAAGTAGAAAGAATAGCAATAACTAGTGACAGGAAGGATGAGAGAAGTAGGAAGGGAGGAGGACAGGCTCAGAAAACGACTGATAGATATGAAAGAAGAAGTAGGCAACACTACAGTGAGTGAATGGATAATGGGCGCCCACACCTAGCACCCTACGATTGTAGTAAAGGAGTTAGGCGTGCCTAGCTGGATAAATAAAGCAAGATAGGAAATACAAAATGCCAAGTTTTTAATATGGGCCACAAATGAGGGTGGCAAATAGTGTTACACTGACCACCACCTCATCACCTTTCAAGTATGAACATCTCATTCACACTAAATTACTATCGTCATTGCTATAGCCTCCCGTTATCCACAGCGACACGAATATTTCCACTCTCTTCCAAGTTTACTTCCACGGTCATCATGGACCACGTCAATTTTCCTCCATGTAATCATACACTTCCTTCTTATAATTATGCTCACCTTCATCTCAGCGTTCAGTCATTCACACCTCAGCTACACCGTATCGTCAGTACTGTACTATATCCACCCAGCATCCATATCGTTACGAATTCTCACTTATTCACATTCTTTTCTTACACTTGGCAAATCTCTTCAGCATTCAGGCACAAACACCTCAGCCGCACCACGATCATAGCAAGCTTTGGCGTTACTCCATCCACCCAGAATCCATGTCTTCGCGAATTCTCTTTTATTCACATTCACATTGTTCTTGTAATTGTTTATTGTCATTTCATTTGTATTTGAACACTCACACCTCAGCCTCAGTGTGATTACAGTAAAAGTTCCTACTTTGACTACATCCTCCCAACCTCCTGAGCTCCGTAGAAACAATTATTTTCACTGAATCTTCCCAGCGTCCACACCAACAAGGGGAAACTACCTTCACCACATCCACCCAACCTCCATTCTATTGTTCTTTTAATGGCCATTTTTACCTCGTTCACTTTATCATCACAATAGCCTGTCGTTGTATCCATCCGACACCCACATCATTATCTTCATTACCACCATAGCCATCGTCACCACAACCTCTGGCACATAAATCACCATCATATCGACCACCACCGCCGCCGCAAACACCACCACAGCAACTACCATCCTCCCACATTCTAACCATCACATTCACCACCACGGCTGCTACCAGTTTAGTCATCATCATCACCACAAGCACCACTACAGCCCCCCCAGCATCACCACAGCCATCACCGCCACTAAAGTAACCATCACCATCATAACCATTACCCCTAACCATTACCACAGCCACCATCACGGCCACACCCACCTCCACCACCACCACACCCATCTCCACCCCCACCACACCCAGCATCGTTCCTATCACCATCATAGGCACAAGTATGGCCATTACAACCAGTCACCACAACGAATATCAGACCTGTGTCACCACTACCAAAAACCACCACCATCGCCGCCACCTACCATCACAGTAGCAATCACCAGCACAGCCATTACCACAAATAACACTGCGATCACCACCATCGTTCCCATCATCACCATAGCCACCTTTATAACCATCATTTCAATCACCCTGCACCACCACAGCGAATATTAACCCCACCACCATCGCCACCAGCCTCACCACCACCACCATCACCACCGTCCCAATCACCATCACACAGCCATCCCCTTCAGCTACAATAGTGCCCTCCAAGACCTTCCTATCTTCCCCATCTTCTCTCGTAAATCCAAACTGTTAATCAGGCAGGTGACTCTTGATCGCCCTAGCGCTGTTGAGGACCTGAGAGAGAGGAGAGAGAGAGAGAGAGAGAGAGAGAGAGAGAGAGAGA
>JAGKTI010025633.1:0-13895 GCA_018397915.1 Birgus latro
TGTGTGTCTTACATCTGCTCGAGGGGATGCATGTCGGCTTCCCGACAATAGTGTGGTGAGTACAAAGCTTGGGTGTACCATTCCCCTTATATGTATGTATTATGCCCGTTATGTATATGTATATATGCCCCCACTGTGTGCCCCCACTATATCCTAGAACTGCAGACGTCATCAGCTGTTCCCAGGTTTGAACCAACTCGAAACATATGTAACAGTCAGTCGAGGGCTAACTTCTAGACAGGCAACATCTTATCTTTGTTCTCCACAATTAAAGGGCATAAATAGCTACTCCAGGACTTTCCTTCTACCATCAAGAGGGTGTAACAAGCATTTCTTAACATTTGGCAGCAGCGGTGTCTCGGACCATCGTTTCTGACCGCCTCCTAAAGTGTTTTAGTGCCAAAAACACCTCCTTGCCGCTCCACCTCTCACAGCCTCGCTCTCTCTCGTGGTGTAATACCGGTTAATACCGGCTCTGCATCTACAGGTGTCCAATTTCCCTCACCAGTGCCGTTCTCTACATCCACTACAACCCCACACACGCCTCAACTATAGCCGCCGCAGCCCTCTGCACCTGTCTTACCTGTTCCAACACCTGTTCAGACACCTGTTCATCTCCTTGTGTCCAGCATCTGCCGTTTCACCGACGTCACCCTCTCCATCTGCCACATCTGCCACATCTGCCACCCACCAGCTTTGCACCTGCCTGTGGAGACATTTGTCCACCCCTCAGTGCCTCCCATCTGGTCCGGATTAACCACCCACCGCACCAATCAACCCTCCTATTCACGTATCGACTCAAGCCCAGCGAGACCCTCCACCTCTTCCAAGACTCATCCTACATACCTACTACAAGACGTATTCACAACCAGTCTCATCCACAACGCCAGCCTGCCTCTGACACTGCCAACCACGTGACCTCCTCGTTCACTCGCACTACCGTCTCCTGCCAGCTGATCCACGTTCTCGTCTCTCCTCTCCACTTCTTTCACAACTCAGCTGTGTAACTATAATAGTATATCTTCATCCACCCATTATTGACTTTCTATAGAGATTATCCTCTGATTTTCTCTACAGATTGTGTGTTATTATCATAATTCATCTCCACCCCTCACTTCATACTCACCTTCACCACCTGTCTTTATTACTCATCTCCCATCTCACCTACTATTTATTGCAGCTAGCATTCCGTCATCTCCATACATTTCCATTTCCATTCTCATGGTACATTTTCTCATCTTCATACTGTAACTATAATATATCACTCCTCATCTCTCATCTTACATTACGTCGCCAGCCTACATGTCATACTTTCAATATACGGAACCAACTCCATCCAATCTCAGCCAAGAAACAACCAATGCTCACACTTCACCTGCCGAAGACGATTCCCTGACTCATCTCCATAGCGGGCGCACGTACCCACAACCTGCCTCACCGTCTACCACTTCATTACCCACCTCACAACAAACTTCCCATCCAGATACTATCCATTCAGATATCTTGTACTCTACCTCTGTTACTACACAGCTTGCTTCTCTCCTTACTCCTACCACTCTCGTTAACTCTTCTGGCCCACTTCATCTCACGTCTCCCTTAACCTTACCTACCTCTACCTACTCTCTCTCTCATACTCCCATCACTTCCACGCTTCCAACCATGACCCAAAAAACCCTACTCCCCAGTCTATCTACTTCGACAATGCCAATCGTCCCCAATTTACCGGCGGGGTCTGCACTTGGTCTGTTTATGATTTTCTCAGAGATGTTGAAACCGACATCCACAATCGGCGGATTACAGATGAAAACCTCAAAGTCTCTTATCTTATGGGTTGCTTACACCAAGGCAAATCGGACATCGGATTTGCGATCCGTGCTGGACATTCTGATGGCAAAAAAACCTTTGATGATTTCCGTAAGGAACTCATAACACTTTGTTGCCAACATTCCAATGCCGCATCTCTCATTGGATTCTCCAATCTCCTCACCCAGATGGATGAGGATTTGCAAGTCCCCCCCCAGCATGCCAAACTACGCGAAGCAGCTGTTGCCATGAAAGCCACTAATAGCGAGATCCACCAATTACTTATAGGCACGAAATGGGTACAGGACGTGGATTGAGCTCCTATGGTTTCACTCACCAACTTTGCAGATTTATTTGGCTACCTGAGATTCCTCCATTGGCTTGTTCCTAAACAGTGAGAAATAACCCTGATGATCGGTTTCAATCCAGGAGATAAAATTGTTCAGATCACTAAAACCATCCATGAAAGAACAGGTTCAAACCGCACGTGTCAGGCCACAAACCGCCCCTTGCTCTCTCAGGTCTGTCACACTACCACTTCTCCAAACCAATACCGTTCCCATTCCACCACACGAGGCGCCACACATCGTTCTCCAACAGCCGGTCGTGATCAATCTAGAGTCCGACAGAACAGACAGTCCTTGATCTTCTGCTGGCACTGTGGTAAACCCGGACATCGAACAAACAGTTGCGACCGTAACCACACACGGCTTTACTCCCAAACTAGACGGCGTACGCCTTCCCGTTTGCATCGCCCTACATGCAAATATCACAAGACTAGTATGACACACACTACGGACGAGTCTATTACCTAAATCGCCACCAGTCGGGGAAAGCGCCGCTCCCCTATCGGACCAATATGAACACCAACTCCCCATCCGCCATGTAGGACCTATAACTTCCTCAGGTCTAGTCATTCTAGGACGGAGTAATGACATACCAACGTCGTTCTTCATTGACACCGGATCTATAGTAAACTTGATTTCTGATACCTTTTTAGACATCAATGCCACCGCAACCACGTCACTTTCCTTGAGCCTCCTGACATTCGCCTATGTGGTGTAGAAGGCTCAGAGTTTAAGGTCAAGGGAAGAGTCACTTTAGAAGTACAACTAGACAGCGCCTTGCTCCCTTTCCCAATAGTTTTTCATGTTACTAACGACCTGAAATATCCAGCAGATGCCCTTATTGGCTTACCCACCATGGCACAACACTCCATTGCATTATTGCCTGCCTGTAGTAGTATAGACATTTCTGGGTTCCCAATCTACAGTATGGAATGTCCCCATCCTGTACTGCCAGTTAATTCAGTCATTCAGTCCCACCTGACTCTCGCATTCCCTAAGAGTACAGAACAAGCCAAGCCATCGTCATCATCATCACCCGAGAATACAGAGATCGTTCCCTCGCTGACTGAGAGCAAGGAAACACCTGATGATACATTCTCTCAGCATTCAGAAAAGGCTCTTCCAGCCTCCTCTAACGACAGCACTACAGCCGACTCAGACATGTCTCAGTTACCTGCCTCACAGAGTCTGACTGATGTTCTCCAACACGAAGAGACGAGGCGTGCAGTAACGAATATGTGCACATTTTTGTTACTGCATGAGTTCACCAAAGTCTCTGTTCGTGTTGTAGGTGCGAAAGAAGGAGTGGATGCACTAACACTACCTGAGACGTGTTGTGTGAATAGCTTAACTTATGAGTCAGCCTGGTGCACGATATTAGAGGACAGCCTATGTTATCTATACTTGCTCAATGTCACGAATGCTCCACTAAAGCTTAAAAGTGGTGTAAAGATCGGAGATTTCCTAGTATACCTAGCGACCGTAATGGTGTGCCAGGAATCCTCTATCCCTACTGATGATACTGATGATGATAGTCAACTGACAGGTATATGTGCCATTAACTCTACGGGATCTGCTCCGACTCGTTCACCTGACCTGCTGCCACATCTAACTTGCAAAGATTTTCCACAGCATAAATCTCAACTGCTCGACCTTTTGCACGCTTACAGAAATGCGGTAGCCTTACCCGGAGAACAAATGGGCAAGACAGACTTAGTCAAACATCACATAGACCTAGTGCCAGGAACTCAGCCAATTTACATGTCCAGCATATCGGTTACCTCACAGGTTGAGAAAACAGACAGATCAGATGGTACAGAAAAAGTTAGTTCTGGACATTATCGAACCCTCCGTCAGTTCATGGAATAGCCCTCTTTTCTTAGTACCAAAGAAGGACGGCAACTTTAGACCAGTAGTGGACTACCGTAAAGTAAACTCCGCGACCGTTCCAGACTGTTTCCCGTTACCTGTCCTCACAGATTTGCTAGAATCACTAGGTGAAAATAACGTAGTCTTTTCATCCCTAGACCTCCTCAGTGGTTACTGGCAGGTCGAAATGGAAGAATCCTCTCGCCCAATTACAGCCTTCAGTACCCCTTCCGGACATTTTCAGTTTAAGAGACTTCCTTTTGGTTTGAGAAATGCTCCATCAGTATTTATGTGACTTATCCATTCGGTCTTTAGTGGCATGATGGGACACGCTCTTTTTGCTTACCTAGATGACATCATTGTTGTAAGTAAATCAGTCGCTGACCATTTTGCCAGACTACAACAAGTACTGGAACGCCTACAGCTAGCAGGCCTGAAAATCAACCTCAGTAAATGTGACTTCCTGAGAAAGAAAATCAACTTTCTAGGCCATGTCGTCGATGCACAAGGCATTCATACTAATGGCGACAAAACTAAGGCGATCATCAATTTCCCAGAACCTACAACTACCGATGCTGTCAGAAGTTTCCTAGGCCTAAGTGGTTACTATCGCAGATTCATTAAAGACTCTGCAAGGATCGCCGCTCCCCTAACCCACTTACTAAGGAAGAATGTATCCTTTGTATGGACTAACGATCAGTTCCAGGCTTTCCAAGCGCTAAAGACAGCTCTTGTCAATGCCCCAATTTTAGCTTTCCCTGATTATACCAAACCCTTTCTTCTATGCACAGACGCCTCAGGTGCAGGACTTGGTGCAGTTCTAATGCAACTAGATCAAGCATCCAGGAAGCGTGTAATAGCGTATGCTAGTCGCGCACTTACCACCGCTGAACGTAATTACAGTGTCACCGATTTAGAAGCTTTGGCAGTAGTCTGGTCCTTGAAACATTTCAGAGACATGGTATATGGTTATCCAGTGCATATCCAGACAGACCACCTTCCTCTATATGATTTCTTTAAGGGATGCAACCTCACCGATAGGTTAGCTAGATGGTCCATCACCATCCAGGACTTCAATCCCACTTTTCAGTATGTCCCACGAAAATCGAATGTAGTCGCAGACGTCATCTCACGTCATGTCGCCGCACCTGTCATGTCCCTGCAGCCCAAGACCAATGACAGCACAACCTTAACATCAGAGGATGTTCAAAACTCTCAGCGCAAAGATTCCATGTGGTCCCAAGTAGTTTATTTCCTCGAATCAGGAGATGCCTCGACCTTACCTGCTCTACCAGTACCACTAGATGAGTTCTTACTAAAAGATAGTCTCTTGTACAGAAAAACATTCCTTACAGGGAAGGATTTACCCAACATATAATTACACCAACTCGTTGTCCCTACTGACCTGATATCTGCGGTCCTTCACATTGTTCATGATACACCTCACGCATCCCATCCAGGTAAAGACCAATGCTTGCGCCAAGCACGTCTTGAATACTATTGGCCAACCATGCGTCACGATATTAATGCGCACTGTGACTCTTGCATCTCGTGCCACCTCCAGAAAGGTTCCACCGGCTTACCTGCACCGCTCTTACAATATCCAATCCCGTCACGCCCATGGGAAACAGTGTCCATCGATCTTCTAAAACTCCCATCTTACAGAATCAGGTGCAGAGTATTTGTTTGTAGCAGTCGACCAATTCTCACGCTACTGTGTCCTCATACCCCTCTCAGATAAGACCGCGAAGAGTGTTGCATGTGTCTTCGTAGATCACGTAATTTGCCCGTTCAGTACACCACATACCATCCTCACTGACAACGGTACTGAGTTCAACAATAGCCTCCTGGAGGAGATCTGTCACCGCTTTAAAATTATAAATGCAATGTCATACCTACCCATCCAGCATCCAATGGCCTTGTAGAGCGCCACAATAGAAAAATCTTAGAGTGCCCCAGACACCTAGGCTCCCATAGTTCGTCTTGGGATGACTGGATTCCTCAAGTGGCATCCTCCATCAATAGCTCCATCAACGCTTCCATTGGCGAATCTCCCTTCTTTGTCCTCTTTGGTTTTGACAAACACGTACCATACACCCTGTTATCCTCAAAGCCAGACCCCATCTATAACATGTATAATTATGTCAAAGTAAAATTGGCCAACTTCCAAACAGTCTATCAGTATGTAACATCCAATCTCGCTTCATCTAAGGAGGACATGATACAACGCCAACATAAATCTGCCTCTCCTATTACTATTGATGTCGGTGATCTAGTCTTTGCTCATTCCCATACGCGTACCTCTAAATCGGATGACAAATTTACCAGCCCCCATTGCGTACTGAATAAAGAAGCCAACAAGCTCCACATCCAAGACCTCTCCACGACAGACACTAAGTGGGACCATGCTGACGATCTAAAACGTGCTCCACGGGGCCTAGTGTTGGAAGAATCACTTGCACAACCTACTGCTCTCCCTCGTGTTCCACAAATCCCTCAGTCTACCCCATCTCCACCTATCGATCAGTCTCCATCTCCACCTACACCTACTCATTCATCAACCAATCAATATCGATCCAAACTGCATTCCGCCCATCAACCTCTCCAGGAACTCTCCCATTAATTCTAACCTAATCTTCTAGGTATGATGTTAGCGGTCTACCTGCTGGCAGTGCTGACCCTCCTAGGGTCCGGGTCGGGTGAGGACGATAGTGGAGTACGTCCCTGGGCCTTAGTCGGCTCGGGAGGCGAGGTAATGCTCAGATGTAGTCTCCCTGCGCTACGACCTTGCGCCCCTGGCCGACGTAGCCATCGCCCTGCCTGCCTACGCGAACCAGCTCCACAAAATCAAGACCCACCTTACAGCCCTCATGGGGAAACACAACCCAAATCAGTATTTATATCATCTTTTCCTCCCACTCTCCTGGCAGTTGCAATACATTTCTGGTAAATTCACCGAGCTCAATGACACATTCTCCATTCAGCCACCCGTAGGTCGTTCTCGTGTGAAACGAGGTCTCTTTGACCTTGGAGGTGAGATTCTAAGCAGCTTGTTTGGCGTCGCTACAGCCCGTGACCTTTCCAGCTTCAAATCCGACCTAGATCATTTAGCTTCAGCCCTAGAATCTCAACGCCTAGTCATCAAGGTCCAACACACTATGTTACAGAAGATTACAGCCCACCTAAATGAAGTAACTTACACTCTGAACAACTTCACCGACATCTTAAAACAACACCTCTCAAATCTCAACGTTATTTCCCAGTTATTTTATATCTAACTCAACATGGATAATCTCCAACTAGCCATTGACTCTTTATTCTCTCAGGTCACTACCTTGGTTCGTATCCTAGTCGATGCTATTAATGGATGTGTCACTGCAGACTTAGTACCTATCTCAGCTCTCCGCTCTGTATTAGAATTGCCTCACTCTACTTTCGGTTTATCCCCAGTACTCCCCTACTCCTCTCTCGAATATTACTATCCAGTTCTCGAGGCCACTCTTCTCACCAAATACTTCGTCGTCCCTCTACGTTCCACATCATTCCCTTCCCCTCCTTCCCCTTCCGATACAACAACTCCTTATTGCAAGTCTCTGTTCCTTCAGAATATTTCCTCCTCTCACATGACCATCTTTCAGTTGCCTTCCTTTCTACCACCAACCTCCAGCAGTGTTCCTCCCTCACCCCTACCTCTCGTCTCTGTGCTGCCCACCTTTTCGCTATCTTCCCTAGCAGCGCTACACCCTGTGAGTCTGCTTTAGTTCATAACCATTCCATATACTCGGCCTGTTCCTTTGTTCCAGCTCCTGTACTCCCAGTCCACCATGCTCACCTCAACCACGTCCAGTACTTCTTCTTTACTATTCCCATCTCTGTCACCATCATGTGTCCTGGTACTTCGGTCCGCTCCGTACCTGCTAGTGGTCTCTACAAAGCACCAGACTATTGTACCGTCAAATCAGAGTCAGTCATCACTTACGCCACTCGCTATCACCAATCAGTCCGTAAACACTCCTATGACATCTTCCATCCAATTGACATGCCTTCCAACCTGTCATCTATTAACGTTACCGTTATCTCCTCCAACATGCGTATGCTAACATTCCTCAACGACAGTGACTTCATTATGGATCAATTTTCTCTAGCCTTCAGCCATTCATGGGTTCATCCAACCGTTGTGTTTCCCCCTGTGGTCATCTCTTTCATAGGTTTTCTCCTCGTCCTCTGTGCAGTACACTGTTGTGTCCGGAAAATAGAACACAGACTACATAGGAGTACATAGGAGTACATAGGAAAGCAAACAGCAACAGACCTTATGGTCCTTTCGAGGCTGTTTGTTACAGAGTAGACTATGACTACAAGATCTAACTCTACATGCTGAAGGATAAGGATAGTAAAGCAAGAAGGCTCCCCCCACCTCCAAACCCTCCAGCCAAAACTGGCAAGAAAAAGTGAGAAACACCACCATGCAGCATGGAAAAACTGACATGGAAATTTCATAGGAAAGACTGAAAAGGAAAAGCTACA
Source organism: Birgus latro (assembly GCA_018397915.1). Lineage (NCBI taxonomy): Eukaryota > Metazoa > Arthropoda > Malacostraca > Decapoda > Coenobitidae > Birgus > Birgus latro. The sequence goes on from JAGKTI010025633.1 coordinate 8,547, forward strand.
TTATATAATACATTATCTGTAAGCTACCAGTATGAATAACCTGAAAGAGAAAGTAGTAAGGTACAATGAATAATCGAATAAATAAATAACGCATGACACTATGTATGGGTACACTGAGTTGATGGGGCGTCTGCGGACGATGAGACTCTGTAGACATAACAACGTGAATACAGTAATCCCGTGGTCACAGCTAGACTCTGCGGGAATTCAAAAGAGACAGATACACGTGAATATAGCTAATAATCCCGTGGTCTCAGTTGGACTCTGCAGGAATTCAAAAGTTACAGATACAAGTAAATATAGTGATCCCATGGTCTCAGTTGGGCTCTACGGGAAGAAGCTTAAAACATTATCACCGTGCATATATTTGCATTTAGTAAATTGATCCAGGCTCTAAAAGAGTAGAATAGAATAAAAATTTATACAAGTGTTTTATTCGGGAGTAAACATTGTAAGCTTGGGGTTAGACGATAAATATTTATCCAGGCAACCTTTAAAGGTTAGTAGGAAATCAGAATCGCTACTGGCATAGTACACCCTACCCAAGATTAAGTGCCCTCGCATTCTGTGACTACCAATGCCACCTGATCAGTTGCATAAACTGTGGACAGAAAAAGTACCACCAGCAAATGTTGACATATCTCTGATACAGTAATGTGTGACTTATAGAAACTAACAGTACAAAAAAAAAATGGAATGACATGTATACCCTATTTCATAAGAGTGATCTACAGTACTTATATAGATATAAGAAAATGCGTGAACGCATACTCTATTTACTCCTTGTATCATATATCAACATGACTCTTTGTGTATCTTATATCAACATACCTCCCCTTGTAACAATGTATATCCCTTGTTTACATCCCCTTGACATGGCCATGTCCTCCCTCCAACCCCTGTATCATACTACCTCCCTACCGTCCCCTGTATCCTAATCCCTCCATCCTTCCCCTGTATCATACTCCCTACTTGTACAAATCTCCCGCCTCACTTAGTCATATGAACCACCCCATATAACTCCTCTCTAGTGTCAGGAGACACCATCTCAACCACCCGGGGGAGTATTGTTCCATTCCCCTTATACAGTATTATGTATTATGCCCGGTATGTATATGTATATATGCCCCCACTGTGTGCCCCTACTGTGTCTTAGAACTGCAGACGTCATCAGCCGTTCCCAGGCTTGAGCCATCTCGAAACATATGTAACAGTCAGTCGAGAGCTAACTTCTAGACAGGCAACATCTTATCTCTGTGCTCCACAATTAAATGCCGTAAATAGCTACTCCAGGACTTTCCTTCTACCATCAAGAGGGTGTAACAAGCATTTCTTAACACGGGTGTCCCTTAGGCAATCGCAGCCTTTTCCCACCATTTTATCGCTGTCTGTTACTGTTAATATTAATCGTTTTGTGTTTATTACCACGAATTATGATTACCATGTGCAGTAATAACAGAAAGCGCATTCAGATTTCGACGTAACTTCCGAAACCATAACACAGACGGCGTGATAAATGTAACAACTTTTGCTCCTGCTGTTTTAAATGTCATGATATCGATAAATTATTAACACTGTCATGGTCTTGAGTGTATCACGGTTACTTTGCTACCAAATTTAATGCCCTAGCATCAAAAATTAAAAGTTATGGTAGTCAGAAGTTCGTCGGACTTTAAGCACATTTTCTCATGTTTTTTATATTGGTGCAGGCGTCCCTTCTAACGAGGACGGCCTCAATTCTCTACCCACTGGCTTCAGCATTCCTGTCATTCTCTGACTAAATCTATCTGAGCTGTTTACTTACCCGCAAATTCTATTATGAATAATTCTTCGACTATCTTATTCTAAGATGGAACACATCCTATCTATTTCTCCTTTGTCTGTAATCTCCATCCTAGGAGATTTCAATGTTCACCACAACCTTTGGCTCTCCTCTCCTTTCACTAATCCACCAGGTGAACAAGCCTACGTCTTTTCTATCCTTAATGACCTAGAGCAGCTTGTACAGCACCCAGCCCATATCCCTGACCTTTCTTTCTTTTTATGTGTCCGACTCTGGGCATAGGCTTCACAGCCTGCTATCAACGCCCAGCAGTCCTCCTACAATACCATACACCTCTACATGTCACCACTTCGGCGCTAACACCCACCGTCCATATTGAATACATGCTAGGGCTGTCTCATACGGGACTGATGTGTTGGTATTAGCAGGGGTATTTTTACAACATGTCGGCGGGTCTTCTGGTAGATCAGTAAAGCCTTATTTAATGAAATTCGAATCCTTGCCCCAGTGAGGATTCGAACCTGGGTCCGTCGGGACTGCAAGCCACCTCTCTACCAATCGAGCCACCGCCTCCGCCTTGGAAAGACTTCCAGCATACAAGAACTCTTCTTTACACCCAGTCTTTCTGCTTACACTGTTAATTTTTCCTTTGCTGGGCTCCTCCGATCACAACCTTATTGCCTTAACCTGTCCTATCTCTCCAGTAAGACCTGTGAATCCTCCAAAGATGCGCCGGTTGTGGTATTTTCGGAGCTGCTAATTAGGAGGTCCTCAGACAGTACTTCTTTGATTTTCCCCGGAATGATTATTGCTTCCAGGGCCGAGAAGCATCTGAGTGTGTTTTGGGCATTACGGAGGCTATTCTCTCCGGGATGGAAGGATGCAATGCTTTCTCATATCCTTTGACTAATACAAAAAAACTTTGGTTTCATCACACTTGTTCTAATGCTGTCCACAAGGAGAGGGCCTATAAAAGGTGCCGGAGCCAACCCACTTCTGAATCTTATCTCTTTTATGTTTCTGCCCGGAATCGTGCTGAGTCTGTTCTTTGCTTTGCTCTGAACTCCCCGACTCGAATTCTTCACGCTCCTTCTGACACCTTGCCAAAAACCTTTCTGATACCTTTACCTCATCATCCTTCCCTCCTCTTTTCCCCTCTGATGGATCTGTAGCTATTTCTTCTACTGATAAAGCAGAACTCGTTGCTCAAACTTTCTCCTCAAATTTTATACGTTAGACGATTCTGGTGCCGTTCCTCCATCACTTATCCATCTGACTTCCTCAGCTGACATTAAAATTTCATCAATTGTTGTATTTTCTGCCATCACTGACCTCAATATTAATAAGGTATATTGGCCTGATGGGGTCCCTCTTGTTGTCCTCAAGAACTGTGTATCTGCACTTACGCCCTGCCTAAGTAAACTCTTTCGTCTTTGTCAATCAATTTACACCTTTCCTTTTTGCTGGAAGTTTGTTCTCATTCAACCTGTCCCAAAGACGGGTGACCATTCCCATCCCCCTAACTATCGCCCAACTGCTTTAACATCCTTTGTTTCAAAAGTTTTCGAATAATTTCTAAACAAAAATTTTTAACGCATCTTTCCTGTCACAACATTCTTTCTGATCGTCAGTATGGGTTCCGTTAGGGACACTCCACTGGCGATCTTCTCACCTACCTTTCAGACTCCTGGTCATCCTCCTTGGCGAAAGCTTTGCCATTGCACTTGACATCTCAAAGGCTTTCGATCGAGTCTGGCATAAATCTTTAATTTCCAAACTGCCCTCTTACGGTTTCCATCCTTCTATCTGTGCCTTCATCTCTAGCTTCCTTTCTGGTCGTTCTATAGCTGCTGTTGAAGACGGCCATCGTTCTTCTCCTAGATCTATCAACAGTGGTGTTCCTCAGGGCTCTGTCCTATCACCAACTCTCTTCCTTTTAATCATCAATGACCTTCTAAGCTGTACCTCTAACCCTATCCACTCCTATGCTGATGACTCCATCCTTCACTTCTTCATGCGTTTCCCGTAGCATCCATCACGGCAGTTACTTCAACAAACAACTGATGAGTCTATGGCACACATAATGTCTGACTTGGCTCATATCTCTAGTTGGGGTAGAAATAAACTTGTTGTTTTTAATGCATCAGAAATTCAGTTCTTACATTTATCAGCCCGACAACCTCTTCCAAAGGATTACTCACTAATCTTTTATCAATATCCGGGTCAATAGGACAGACCAAAAGGTGGTACGGATTGCGACGTTGAAAGTAAGGTGTACAAATCATGAGGTGAAAGAGAGAGACATTGTCCAGGTGCTTGAGGGTGAGAAAGTGGATGAATGTGGATTAACTGAAAAAATAGGGAGGTAAGAGTGTGAGAGAATGGGAGTATGGATGGGGTATAGGCGCAGAAGTAGGTGAGAATGAGAGGGCAAAAGAGGGAGTGTGTATTGTTGTGGGTAACAGATGGAAGGAGAACATAAGAGAGTAAACTGGCAGAAGGATTGTGTGGCTAAGATTGAAAATTGGACTACAAAAGTGGGCAATTGTGTGCGTGTATGCGCCAACGCAAGATCGTGCAAGCAAAGTGAGAGAAGAGTTCTAGATTAATGTGGAAGTGTGCATGGAAAAGTTTGTATGGAATGAGAGAGTGTTTTTGACTGGAGATATGAATGGTAATGTAGGGAATGTGAAGGTGGATGAAGTAGTTGGTGAGTGGGATGTGCCTGCTGAGGTAGATGAGAATGGCAGTGCTGTAGTGGACATTTGTGCCGGGAGGGGGTTGGTGATAGCCAGTACCCTCTTCAGGCACAAAGTGATACATTGGTATATGTGGCGAGTGATGAGAAGGGCGGATGGTGAACTGAATGAACGGAAGGCAATGATTGATTATGTGTGAGTGGATGGAAGGATGCGAAGGTGTGAAATGGATGCAAGAGCATAAAGAGGCTGGGGAAGTGGACTTTCTGACAACCATTTGGTGGTAGTGAAAATCTACCACCAATTGGTGGTGGTGAAAATCAAGGTCGAAGTGAAATGGAGAAATAGAAGAAGGGAAGAAAAGGAGGAACTAGTATATGTAAGGAGGGTGGGAAGGTTACAAGAGGATGGAAAAAAGGCAGAATATATGAGAGAAGTGGAGGAGCGATTGGGTAAACATGGATTGGAACAGATGGGGGACATGGAAGGTGTGTGCTAGATATTCACAGAAGAAATCTGTGCAGCATGTAAGGTGGTGTTTGGGTGAAGAGAAGACGAAAGGAGGTGCAAGGGACAGCATGGTGGAATGAAGAGGTGAGACAGGCTGTGGCACAAAAGATGAAAGCATATAGTGAGTGAATGAGAAACAGGGGTATGGAAGAAGTTGAGAGGCGGAAGAGAGAGTTATATGTAGCGAGGAAAAGAGAGAGGTGAAAAGATTAGTAAGAGAGAGTAAGAAGAGAGTGGATGAGGAATTTGGAAGGAATTAGAGTATAAAGTGGAGGGAATGTAAGAAAATGTTCTGGATAGAGGTAATGAGAGTTAAACAGGGTGGCAACGAAATTAGTCGGGGAGTGAAAGATAAAA
>JAGKTI010025635.1:0-13894 GCA_018397915.1 Birgus latro
TGCAGGCCATGTGAACCCCTGTAGATATGTGGGGCTGCAACGAATATGCTGAATAGGGTGGCGCATATATTACATCTCACCAGAAACTATGTGGCAGGGAGTTAAGATTGCCTGCTATAATCCTGCCAACCAAACATGATTACTACTGAAAATGATTTTACAGGCATTCTTGTCGGATCATCGTCAACTGCATGTCCAACAGCACTTCCTCCTGGACTTATAGGCAGTATGCCACTGAAAGTGTGTAGGTAGTCTCGGCAAATCAATGGGTGGGGCACTGAACAAATTGAAATCCATGAAAATATTATACACATAAATTGTAAGAAGCTTCACAGAAGATAAAGAATGTGGTACAATTGTGAGTGAATTAGAAAACATTAGTTGGGATTTTAAAAGATTGAGTGAGGTCCACAGAAAAGAAGAAACATTGATTCAGCTCCAAAACTGCAGCCAACTATTTTACAACAGAGGAAGGCAGACTGAAAAAAATAATTGTGTAGGATTTCTAATTAACAGAAATTTTGCAGAGAACATTGGTCAGTTCATCAGTTTATCCGACAGAGTAGCGTGAATTGTTATTAACCTGTGGAAAAGATACACCCTAAAAGTAATACAAGTATATGCATCAACTTCTTAAAGCACAGATGATGAAACAGACACATTAAATGACATCTGCCAGAATACTGAAGAAAAAAAAGGCCAGATATACCATACTCATTGGAGACTTCAATGCAAAAGTTGGCAAAAAAAAAAAAAAAAAACTGGAGAAGCATGCTTACGAGAATTCAGAGTAGATACAGAGAAATGACAGATTCGAAATAGTTGTAAATTTTGCTGAAGTCTATACCATGAAAATAAACACATTTGTTCACAAAAGAACAGGGAGTAAATGCACCAAGAGAAGTCCAAATGGAGAAACAAAAATGAAACAGACTTCATTTTACAGATAAGAACTGATCATTAATATCACGCTTATTAAAGTCAAAATGGGAAGTGACCCTAAAGTAAAAAGCTGCGCAGGCAGATTCAATTTCAGAACTGAATGAAAGATATGTCCATGAAAATTTATTGATAAAGATGCTTTTCAGTTAGAAATAAAGAACAGATTTCAGACTCTAATTTATGCTGAGTGTGACATTTATAAGTTAAATGATACACTATGAAAAGTGTTAAGAGAATCAGCGGAGGTATTTGGGAATGCTAATGCAATCAAAGCAAACAGGTATTAAAGAATGACCCTCGAGATGAATAGAAGAAAGGAGATGAAGGTAAGAGCAAAGGTGAAACTGATGCAGGAGAATTACATCAACAAGAGACAGCGCAAAGAAGAACGAAAGACAAACGTTGATCAGTTCAGAGGTATCAACGAAAAAAGAAAAATGCCTGAAACAGGTCTGAAACAAAATGACACTAGGAAAGCAACAAATTGTCACTTTAAGAGTTGAAGTCATAAAATGCAGAGAGACTATGGTGAAGAAAGTTGAGGAATTTACAAAGAACTGTATGTATCAATGACAATAGTACCGAGAGCTTATTCATCAGTTGGCAAGTGTGAGATACCAGAAGTAACACTAGACGAAGTGAAGATGGAACAGTAGCAGATTTACTGCCAGATGTTGGAGTAGATGTTCAAAACAGGCTCACCAACTTACATACTCAATGAATTAAAAAAAAAAAAAAATCCCAAAACACTGTGTAATGAAATAGTTCTTTTGCTTTACAAGAAAGGAAACTCAAAAGATCTTATTAACTATCGACATTTTATATTATTATCAATTATTTACAAGGTGTGACAAGCTGTGGCACAAATGAAGAAAACATACAGTGAGTGGATGGGAACTAGAGACATGGAGGAGATTATGAGATGGAATAGAGGAGTGAGGTAAAAAAAAAAAATAGTAGTAACAGAGAGTAAGAGAGTGGATGACACGTTTGGAAGAAAAATGAGTGTAAAATGGAAGGAATGTAAGATAATGTTCTGGAAGGTCAAAAGAGTAAGACAGGGTAATAAAGAAAGTACAGTAGTAGATGAGTGGAAGACTAAAAATGGTATATTGGTGCTGGAGATGGAAGAAGAATAAGCAGATGCAGTAAAAACTTAAAGGAATTGTTAAAAATAGGAAATGAAAGTAGAAAGGTGTATAGGTGGTTGGGGAATGAATGGGTGGGAGAAGGAGGAGGATGTGAAGGGGGGAAGAGATCAGTAGGATGGAAGTAATGGAAGCAGTGAAGAGAGTCAAAATGAGGCAAGCCTCAGAAATTGATGGAGTGTGGTGAAATGCTGAAGGACGGGGGATTCGGGGAGGTAGTAGCGGAATGGATATGGAAGAGATGCAGATTGGGCTGGGAGGAGGGTTGACTCCCAGGGTATTGAAAGTCAGGTATAATTATTTCCATGTACATAGGAAAAGGGAAAAAGTGTATGGTAATCATGACGCATTTGTCTTCTTAGTGTAATAAGAAAAGTATACGGTAGGATACGTATTGGCAGAGATAAGGAAATATCAGAGGAATTAGGTGGATAAGAACAGGGAGGTTTGAGGAAGGGAAAAGTTGTGTAGATCAGATATTCATCCTAAGGTGTTTAGTGGAAAAGTTTCTAGAGAAAGGAAAGTAACTGTATGCGGCCTTCATGAATTTGGAGAGAGCTCATGACAGAGTGGATAGACAAGGAATGTGGAAAATATTAAACATATATTGAAGGGAAGAATAATGAAGAATTAGCACCAAGTCTTAATATGGCTATATGACACTCAAGGAGTAGAGGGAAAATAAAGGCCAAAGGAAACACAAGACTTTTTAGAACAGAGGTAGGACATAAGAACAGAAAAAGACAGTCAGGAGAGAATGACTGGAGACAAAAAGGCCCGTTTTAGATGCCTCTTATGACAAGCAGGGACTGTGGGGAAGTATTTATTCAGTCGTATGGATGGTGAACTGAGTGAATTTTTCTATCTGAATGTCCCATTGAAACAGGGATGTGTCATGTCTGCATGGTTGTTCAGTATTTATATGGATGGAGTTATAAAAGAGATACAAGGCAAGGAAGTGGATGTTTCAGCGCCCTAACGAAAGGGAGCAGCATTTGGAAAATTCCTGTTCTGCTTTTTGCGGATGATGCTGTATTGCTGAATGAAGACGAAGAGGAACTGCAGGACTTAGTGAATGAGTTTGGGAGAGTATGTAACAAGCGAAATCTAAAGATGAATGTAGGGATGTGTAAAGTTGCGGTCTTCGTGAAAGATGAAGTCACTGAAGCATAGTAAAGCTGGATGGTGAGGAAATGGAAAAAAACGAGTACAGTTAAGTACTTGGTTGCTGTGATGAGTAAGGATAGAAGTTTAAAGGATGAAGTACTTGAAAGCATAAAACGGAAGAAAGGTTGCTGGTTCATTGAAAACAGAGATAGTGAACGTTGAGGAAAAAAAGCTTCTGCATGATAGCATTATGATATGAGTACCAACTCTAACGTAGAGAAGTGAAGCTTGTACCTTGTTGGAAGGACACAGCTAAAGAGAGTGCAGTGGAAAGGAGTTATTTGTGAGGAGTATGTGGAGCTAAATGGAGAGACAGACTGACAAATCACGAAGTGAAGGAGCATTGTGGTGTGGATGTGGATGTGATAGAAAGCTTTGGGAGGAATATACTGAGGTAGCTGGGCCTTGTGAATGGGATGGAGGGTGAGAGACTAACGAGAAGTGTGTATGGGAGGAGGGGAGGGAGGAAAGGGAGAGGGAAACCGAGGTTGAAATGTAAGGATGGAGTGGAGAGGTAAATGAGAGAGGGGGTGTAAGTTGGGGGAAGGGCATCGAAACGGCATGGGACAGGACAACATGGAGGTGATATGTTTGTGGCCACCTCTTACGGGATTAAGGCGTCTGGCTATAGATACTGTATATAGAAAGATCAGTTACTTACAGACTCTTCCCTAAAGTCTTTATAAACAGAATAACAACAAATTTGGAAGAAAACCAACCTCGTGAGCGGGCAGGATTCTGAAACAGGTATTTCAGTACTGATCATCTACACACTATGATTCAGCTAATTGACAAATCTACAAAATATAATGAAACGCTGACAACTTAGATCCCGAGCTGTTGACGCAATACTTCTCTTGGTATGCCTCCACCAAGCCTTGCACACGGACTAGCCATACAGCCTCCAGGCCAGGGTATATTGTTGGTTGAAATGAGACTAAAGATAAACTAAGTAGACGCCATATGACCTTGATCTTTGACCTCCTGACCATTGTGACCTATTCAGTTCATTGTCCCTTCATGCTGTATCACTGACAAACGTTTGGTCGAAATCCATCAAGAGATTCAGGAGATATCGTGCCCACACCCATATGACCTTGGCCTTTGACCCGCTGACCTTCTTGACCTAATCATTTCATCACCCCCTTCATACTATGTCAGTGACAAAAGTTTGGCCAAAATCCATTTGAGGGGTTTAGGAGGTATCGTGCCTACACTCATATGACCTTGACCTTTGATCCCTTATCCTTGCTAAGCAAATCAATTCACCATCCCATCATACTGCATCACTGCAAAAGTTTGGTTGACATCCGTCGAGGGGGTCAGGAGATATCGCGCCCACACTTTTACGATATTGGCCTTTGACCTCTTGACCTTGCTCACCTAATCAGTTCATCATCCCCTCATACTTTATCACTGACAAAAGTTTGGTCGGAGTCCGTCGAGGAGTTCAGAAGATATTACACCCACGCCCATATGACCTTGACCTTTGACTCTTTGACCTTGCTGACCTAATCAATTTACTGTCCCTTCATACTGCATCAATGACAAAAGTTTGGTAGAAATCCTCAAGGGGTTCAGGAGATATCGCGCCCACAACTGTGCACCCTGAGTAGAGCTAAGCAGATGCAGCGTCCAGCTCGGAGCCAGACCTCCCGAGATTTCCCTTCACCTCGCCACTGGGAAAGACCTTGGTCCGACTCTAGTAAGGACTATCTACCACAAGGGGGTGCAGGATCCCCGCACTATAAAAGTGCTGTACTGTGTCTGTAGTGTGGCATCACAGAAACAGTTGCTTACTAATAAACTCTGCTTGGTAAGACAGACTAGGGATAAGCAACAAGAAAAACATAGTGATACGTCTGTTTACCTCAGGGACACTGACTGTCTGTCTGACTGGTTATGTGTGTATGCGTGTGTGCTGCAGGAGCGTGGAGGTTGGCAGCTAGTATGTCTCTATACCACTCTCTCAGTCACATCCCTGTCACTCTGCCCATGAAACATTATTCTGATTGCATTCTCACCACCGTGGATAGGTGACCCCCTCGAGAATACAACATAGCGGCTTATTTCACATAGAGCACCCAAGTCAGTGTAGTATGTGTCGTCTATGGGTACCTGGAAAAATTAGCTGAGTGAAGACACCTTCATGTACATGGGTTCGAATCCCACGAAGTGACTGAAGATTTTTTGATCATGTATGACCGCTTTTGAATGTGCTTAACTGATGTATCGTAGTCTTGGGTCCTATGCACTAAAGAATGTAATTTAGATTTGTCTGTTTTATATTTGTATCCTCGTATAAACCATTCTACACTTTTACAACACAAATTCAGTTAGTCTATATGAAGCAGTAGTAGATGCTGCCCACGTTAATTTGAAATGTTAGCCCAGTGGCCTCCAGGCAAAAGCTGTTCACCCCCTGCAGTCCACCATGCTCCTTTGGGGGGATCGAGATGGCAGTGAGGGATGTTCATATAGCCGGGCAGCGCCAGTCACGCGATATCATTGCCATCACATGACAGCGTCCGTCTCCACTATATCTGCTTGCCATAAACAGCAATAAATAAGAATGAGGTGATGGGGAGCCTCCTACACCCACCAGAAGAAGTGCCTCTGTCACTCTCTTAAGTTCTACCAGAAGGATGAATTAGCAAACTTCTTTCCTGAGAGAGAGAGAGAGAGAGAGAGAGACAGAGACAGAGAGAGAGAGAGACCCATCCTTCACGTCCCTCAGTCTCAGGAAACCACAGAAAGGTATTTTGTAAGCAGGCAATTCCCTTCTCCTGACATATTGGCGAGGTGAGATGGCGGGAGGCATGAAGGCGCTGGTGGGAATGCAGTGTAAAGAAAACTGAAAGATGGAGAGGAATTGGCAGGCGAGGGAAGGAAGAGGAGGAATAAGTAAAAGAATAGAGGAAACAACAGAAATTGGGCAAAGAGGAGGGTGGTGCTTGAGACAGGGGGACTAGTTCAAAGGAAGAGAGGGAGGCGCTGCTAGTGGGAATGTAGTGGAAAGGAAACTGGATGAGGGAGAGAAGAAGAGGGAAAGGGAAGGAAGAGGAGGAGAAAGCAGAAGGAAGAACGTGGCCAAAGAAAATGGACCTGGAGGATGGAGAATGTTGAGGCAGGACTGGTTGACGTGATGCGAGGGAGACATTGTTGGTGGGAATGCAGTACAAAGGGAACTGGGAGAAAGATGGAGAGAGAAAGGCAAAGGGATGAGTCTGGGAAAACAGGAATAAATAGTAAGAAAGAAGCAGAGAACGGAATCAAAAGGGGTGTGGTAGAAGGAGAAGTTAGTAATATGAAGAGTGAGGGAACAGTGGCTTGTCAGAATCCAGTAGAAAGGCATGTAGAAGGAGGGTGGTAAAGAGGGTCGGGCTGGGAGAAGGGAGGAGGAGAACGAACCAGAAAGAAGGAAGAGAGGAAGGAAGAATCACGATGAGAGAGGCTAGAATTTACAAGGGGATGAGGCAGAACAATTGATTGACGGAATAGTAGACTAGAAATGAGTTCCTGGAAAGGGATGGCTTCTCGTAATGACCAACATAGGACGGCAGCACTGTTGTATAAGCATTCCTCATTTCCCTCCCCGTCCCTCAAAAGGAGACTACAGGAGGACAAGTTGATAGGATGAATGGAGGTGGAGGGGGTCGCTAGTGAGAATGCAACTAGAAAGAGGGTGATGGAGAGTGAGAGAGAAATTGGGATGGAAAAGGAAGGAGGAGAATGAATCAGGAGGAGATGCCATTATGTACTGACGCCAACATAGTCAGGCAGCATGGTTGTACAGTCGCCCCAAGAAGTGATGGCAGAGTTTCAGATTGCTTTGGTCCATACGTTCAGTGAAGACAGTTAATGTGATAAAAATTCTGTGCCTACATCACGGCATATCAAATAAAATATATATTATATCACGCTATGAATTACGTAAAATGAGTAACATGAGCCAGTGATATATTAGAAGTTAACACTTAGATACGTGTCCCGATCTGAATGAATGTGTAATATACTACTCCACACGGGGCACGTAGTATAACCCCGTGTTCCTGATGTATTTGCTTCCCAGGATTTCAAATACAATTGCTCTAGTTTCGAAGACCGGTTAAGGAAGTCTTGTGACTGCAATACACTACCTTCTTTTCAAATGCTTTGGTGATGATATAGCAACAATAAAGATGCCACGACAACGAAACTGTTCTTAGTAATACGAGTAATACTATACATGCGGCGGTAGCAGCAAGACCATTCTGCCTTTTATCCCTTGTCTTCTCCTTACTTATAATTAGTTCCTTGATTCCCAGTGATGCAAACTCATTTTCAGTTGTATGGAGGTATGACAAGATTTTACCCATTTCTCTTACATTAGGCAATAAAGAGGAGCAAAACAGGATTTTACGAGAATAAACTCTTGCAGTGTAAAAGCCCATACCGTACTGCTACATATTTCAATCTGTAACAGCTTTCATTCTCAATAAACCGCTACATCCTGATTAACTAAAAATGCTGATATCGAAGTTTTGAACTCGTTTAACTGTTAATGAACCTTTACATTTTATTACTCTTGCCAATCGTTTATGCACTGAGGATAATAGACTATGACAAGTTGGCATTCTCCGAGGAGCTCCGACTCTTGACAAATTTCCGAGGTTCTTTCTTTATATTTCATTCACTGACATATTTTAATTCTTCCACAGATTTTTCTTAATGGAAAACTGGACAAATGCAGTGTAATAACTGCGTGCTTTTGAGTAAAAGTTGTCTCCTATCGTGTTCGTTCGCTCGTTCAAAGAATCCACCCACCTTTAGTGGAGGCCGGGACATACATTTGCCCGGCCGGTAGGGGTGAGCTTTTTCATAGTCAGGGGGAAGACAGGGCCTGGGGGGTCCTAAGGGGCCGCAGAGCACACATGCCCTGTCTTCTGCTCTGTGTGTGTGTGTGTTTTCTGTGTGTGTCTCCTATCATACTTGTTGATCGAACCATTTAAAATAGTCCCACTAACGCTGCTTTCTCGCTTTCTGTCGATGTCCATGGAGAATACTAAAACGGAAATAAATTACTTTATATTATTCCAAAGTAATGCAAACGGTTTTTTAAAATAAATAATAATGGCTGATTTTATTTGTTTATTGAACTCTCTTCTTTTCAGTCTTACGCCACTACAAATTATTGTCTTACCATACTTCATATGAACTCCGCAAATTATTTCTGTCTGTCCATCAGGTATAGTTTTGAAATTTCATTTAGTTCTGCTTGGGATTTCCTATTTTCGCAATAAACGCACTGCGTCCTACAATTTTGAAGTATAATGGTATTTTGCCATTTACATATAGTTTTCTTTAACAGTTTTACATTATAGGTTTCACCTTGTAAAGATATAAGGAGGAGTAAGTGCATCATCGCTGACCCGTAACTTCTGGATACTTCGCCGTCACTTCTTAGGGCGACTGTACAAGAATGAGTATCCCTTGGTTCCCTCCCTGTCCCGCGAAACGGAACTACAGGAGAACGGCCATTTCAGTCTACAATCCACCGGTTTCACATTCGGTTGAGCACGGGGTCATAAGAATAGCCAGAAATGATGAGAAACAAGTCTGGAAACAATATGGGTAAAGCAAAAATGGATGCAAAAAAAGAGGAGGAATGGGAATCAACTGGAAGAAAGGAGCAAGGCGAAGTGATAAAGGAAGCTAAAAGGAGAGGCAGAGAAAGGGACAGTGGGAGCACCGACGAGGGAGGAGGCTGGAAGAATGAAACAAAAGGAAATTAGAGGCGGGGGTGAGGAGACTGAGAATGGAATTAAGAGGAAGGAAGCGCAGTAGAAAGACCTGGAGGAAGGAGAGAAGGAAGAAAAAACAGTGGAAGAAAAATCTGGAAGGAGAAAGCATAAGAATGCAAGAAGGTGGAAAATGAGTTTAATTAAGAGCGCTAAGACAGGAGAACTGACTGAAGAACCACGGGAGGTAGGAAGAGAGGAAAGGGGAAGGGAGGAAAGCAGAAGGAAAAAAAATGCAGGAGGAGATGAACAGAAACTGGACCAAAGAGGAGTGAGACACGAGGATTGGATGGCGCTGGTTGGAATCCAATAGAAAGGAAAGTGAGGATTACAGTACAATAAAAAGATCAAGACAGCGCAACAGCAAAGAAAGACTGGTTTTGTAAGGTCAGAAAAGGCATTGAGAAGAAGGAACACTGTAAAAAAGAGAACAGTTAAGCAAACATTACTGATGCAGATATGACTGATTGCAGTTCAGTTTTAAATAATATGTTCGAAACGTAGAGTGAAAGACTGACGAGGAGAGTGTATGTGAGTGAAGAGTGAAGTGGAGGGGGCGAGAGGGAGGGGGAGGCCGAGGATGAGATGGAGGGATGGAGTGGAGAGGTATATGAGAGAGGGGGGTGTGAGTTGGGAGCGTGTTATAGTGAAATGGCAGGGGACAGAGTGACATGGAGGCGATTTGTTTGTGGCAACCCCGTGCGGGATTAAGGCGTCTGGCAATAGATAGATAGCTAGATAGTTAGAATGATAAGAATATTATAGTGCTACATGGAACTGATAACGGGAATAAGGTGGCACTTGAGGATGGTGGTAATATTATAATTAATGGACGCAGTAATGTGTGCAAACTCGCTTCCACAAACTAGGCTAAGGGATCTGTTTAGGCACGACGGAGCACTCAGAACGTGCAACACTCGTGCTCACAAACTGGTTTAAGCGCCGAATATCTGACTTTGTCCTGTTATCTGACAGAAAAAGTTACTCTCAAAATCGAAGCACTTCATTCTTGCCTAATCCTTATTTCTTCCAAAAGCTTGGGTTCAAATTTTATCAAAACTGAGTAGGTTTACTTTGCCCTGTGATCTTGGCCTTTGACCGATGATTATTAAGATTGAAACTCTTTTTCCTCTTTTTAATTTGATTCGTACCACAGCCTTTAGTACACATAGGATAAAAACTGTTTATTTTGACCCTTGCCGTACCTAGACCTTTAAGGTATCGTTATTCTGGGATCTCAGAGTAATGAATCACTGTCAACTTTTGGGGTAATCTTCAACTGATTTACGAAGTTTGATCAAAATCTTATCAAGGGATTAGAGGTGAAAATCGCCAAAGCACAGCATTATAGAGCAAACCACGTCACTCCAGTCACAATTTCCTATGCCAATCCCTCCGCCAGCAGTTGATTTTATTTAAACCGGGAAACTCGTCTCCAACTGCGGAGGTTATACAGAGTGATTCACTACTCTGAGGCCCCAGAATAACGCCTGTATATCCGTTATTAATGAATAGATATTAATGAAACTCATTACTTGCAAGGTTCACTTTATGTCACTTATATATTTGAGAAACTTCACGACTTTTGAATTTAGAGAGACAGATGTTGGAGGTGAAATGCTCTTCAAACACCAGTGCGATGAGTAGGCATCATCAAATCACCTGCACTGATCAGGTGATCGTGCTTTATGCAATGACTTGCAGCGTATTTTTTGTCTCATAGTTTTCTCCTGCCTGTTGGCCCACTTTAAAGGACAAGGATTTGAAGAAAAAGCCTGGCATTCATTCATTAAAAAAATATAAAAAATAACATTATTAGGGGGAATGAAGCCAAGCCAGTGGGTAAATTACACCGAAAATTCGCCAGTTTGGAATATTAGGTTTAATTAGGCTTAAACGCTGAACGCCACTTTAAACCCTTGGTGCAACTGTGGATAAGTTGTAATGAAGTAATGAAATTATGTATAAAATTTCACTGCAATCGGTACTTTAATAACAAAGTATTAAAATTATTCTGTGGCCTCAGAATAATGAATCACCCAGTATATAGCCTTTAAATTACCCTTCACTACAAGAGGTCTTCCCTAAGCTGAGCAAAATCGATTGGGAGTGGCGAGAACCACATGAAATAGGGTTAAAATCGAGAAATAGGGTAAGCAAGGTAGGAGCCATTGGGAATGCAGGGTAAGGGATGAGGCAGTGTGGAGGGTATGGCAGTGTGAAGAGAAAGGCAGTGTGAGGGGTGAGGCAGTCTGAAGAGAACGGCAGCGAGAGTGGTAAAGACGTGTGAGGGGTGAGGCAGTGTGAGCAGTGAGGGTCTAAGAGAGGTGAGGCAATGTGAAGGGTGTGACAGTGTGAAGGGTGAGACAGTGTGAAGGGTGAAAGGGGTGAGGCAATGTGAAGGGTGAGGCACTGTGAGATGTAAAGCAGTGTGAGGAATGAGAGAGTGTGAAGGATGAGGCAGTCTGAGGGGTGAGACAGTGTGGATGATAAGGCAGTCTGAAGGGTGAGACAGTGTGAGTGATGAGGCAGTCTGAATGGTGAAATAGTGTGAGGGGTGAGGCAGTGTGAGGGGTGAGGCTCTGCGAGGGCTGGGGCAATATGAAAGATGAGACAGCGTGAAGGGTAAGGTAATACGAGGGTTAGGTCGGCGGAAGAGGATAGGGCAGTGTGAGGAATGCAGCAGTGTTAGGCGTGAGGGAAATGTAAAAGGATGGGAGTGTGGAAGGGGTGAGGGAGGAGAGAGGAAGTGTCAAGGTGATGCAAGGGGAAGGGTGGGGCAGTTTGGCGGGTGAGGAAGTCTGACGAAAACTGGAAATTATGTATTCACGCTTGACTGTCTGTTTGTTTATTTGTGCACAGGATTTCTCTTAATTTTGCTCTCTGATTTCAATGACGTTTGGTTGAGAGGTGGGTCAAGGAAAAGCTTAACAGATTTTGGGCTTCATGCTGATCCTGGTGCTGGAAATCATAACATTTATTAGCGCTGTGGAGGGGATGCGCTTCCCGTAACTGTCTGTCAGGGAAGACTAAGACCGTAGAATTAAATGAATGTGCGAGACAGCAAAAGTATTCGGCTACTATGAAAAATTAAATATGGCAGTAAGCAATGACTTCTGTTGGCGCTGGCGGATGGACATGCTCTCTGACTGGTTTCTAGTTGAAGAATGTGGTACTGTTACGAGTGAGGCAGTATGGCGGGTGAGGTAATGCAGGGATTATGTAGGCACTAGTGTATAGCTCAAATCACAATGCAGGATGTAGTGTCTGGTGGGACATACACAGCTTCTCACTAGGAATATCAGTCCACATAATGTATATCCAAAATCCTGTTGTCCCAGACCATCAAGAATGTCTTAACACATGATGTATCACAAACAATCTCTTTGTAGTCTAGACGACCAAGAATTTCGTGACGTATTCAAACATGTGGGGTAACCAGCTCTAGTATGTTGGTCCACGTGAATGGAAGTCTACCAGGCACCACATCACACACACAGATCCTCTCTCAGCTTTATATAATGTTGGAGAGATTCCCTTCAGGTCAGAAAGGGTTAGAGAGGGCCTGAGAATACAATCGAGGGCAGAAGGCAGGAGATAGGGTCAGCCAGGAGGTTTTGTCGTCTCGCTACGCTACGCTGTCAATCACAGTTCGATATAACTGTGTACAGTAAACTCCGTAACCCAAGAATGCGCTCTAACTCACCTCACTTAGACACACAAAAGGGGAAGGTGAGAAGAAGAGAGACCTACCTATTCAATCTGCTCGACGACGCACCATTTTACTAAGCAGCGGCCAGCGTTACACTCCATTGGTAATAGAGGGGAAGCCATTAATCTATGATACACATGCAATCTTCCCATCTAATCAAACCCCTCGGCTACGTCGTCGATAGCAGGACGAGGCAGTTTGAGGGCTTAGGCAGTATGGCGATTGAAGCAGGGAGTGTAATGATCACGGCAAAATATAAGGAGTGTGTGGGGTGAGGCGGGAAAAAGACAGCGAGAGAATTGATGCGGCAAAGAGGCAGTGTGAGGAGTGTGGTAATGAGATGAAAGAGTGAGGATGACGGCAGTGCGAGGGGTGAAGTGTGAGAGCAGAGGTAATGTGATGGTTGAGGCAATGGATGGAGATAATGTAAGTGAGAGAGATGAGGCAGTGTAAGGTAAGGCAGGCTAAGGGAGTGTAAGCAGTGAGGCAGTGTAACGTGTGGGACATGCTAGGAGTGACGTATTATGACAGTGAGACAGTGTGAAGATGGAGGAAGTGTCGGTGGTAAGACAGGAGGAAGGCAATGTAAGGGGTGAGACAGAGTGAAAGGGAAAAGATGAGGCAGAAGAGGCTATGTAATGAGTTCAGATGTGTTAAGGGTGAGACTGGGGGAAGGCAGTGTAAAGGGTGAGGATGAAGGGGGAGTGTATGAGGGGTGAGGCAGTGTGAGGGATGAGGCACTGTGCAGGGTAGGGCTGGAGGGAGCCAGAGTAAGGGGTGAGACTGGAGGCAGAGTGTGTGAGGGACGAGGCAGTGTGAGGAGTAAAGCTGGAGGGAGACAGTGTGTGGGTTGAAACAGTGTGGCCGATGAAGCTGGGGGGAGACAGTGTGAGGGGTGTAGCTGGGGGAAGGCAGTGTGATGGGTGTAGCTGGGGGGAGGCAGTGTGAGGGGTGTAGCTGGAGGGAGGCAGTGTGAGGGGTGTAGCCGGAGGGAGACAGTGTGAGGGGTGAGGCAGTATGAGAGTTGGAACTGGAGGGAGACAATGTGAGGGGTGTAAGAGGCAACTGAGGTGGGGAGGTAAGGCAGGAAAGAATATCAAAATGAACTGGGACATAACTGAGTTACTTGGGCGGTCAGTGGCTCA
>JAGKTI010025636.1:0-13894 GCA_018397915.1 Birgus latro
GTGTGTGTGTGTGTGTGTGTGTGTGTGTGTGTGTGTGTGTGTGTTAACATAATAATTCCAACAAATTTTATCCGACTTTAACCAACATGAGATAAGGCCTGCAGGGCAGCAATTGAGTAAACCTTTTTCAAAAATCACTGAAAGTTCAAGACCAAAGGGTTATGCTAAGGTTTGACTCAGCAAAATCAAATAAAAGTTTTATCCAATTTAGGCCAAACGTATGGAAAGGTTTGAGGTAAAGCAAGAATGAAATGATTCAAATATGAGATCACTCAGTCAAAGGTCAAGGTAACAGAGCAAGATAAATGTTTGACGCACTTTTTTGGGGGGAGGGGTGTGTATAAACAAAAGACATTAAAACATTTGTGATTCGATTCTAACCAAACTAGACGGAGGAGTTGAGGATAAAAAAAAAAATAGTTCTCTTGATGAGTAGATCGAGGTCACAGAGCTAGGACAACTTAAATAGTTTAATATCTGATTTAGACCTAATTATGTGGACAGGTTGATGATAAAGCCAGACTAAAAACATTAGATTTTGCCAACAATCAGTCAAAGGCCAAAGTTACAGGGATAGGTAAAACACCAACCTAAAGTGAATTTGTCGAACTAAATTTTGTTTCAGAAGTAGGGCTAAGATAATTCTGAAGAGATTCATTTTTGAGAATAATCAGTCAGAGCTCAATGTCATAGGATAAGCTGGAAATTCGATCGATGTGTCTCTGTTTGAACATAATAACCAAAACCGTTTTCATCTCATCTAATTGGGATCAGACTTATTGGATGAGTTGAGCATTCCAAAAGTGACCTGTTACTTCTGAGAACGAGAGCTCAGAGGTCTCAGTGCAAAGTCAACATAAATATATTTTATTCTACATAAACTAAAAATTGTGATAGGGTTCTGGCAAAAGCATAGATAAAAATATTCGATTTAGAGATCAACCAGTCGAAGTCCAAGGTCACAGGGATGGGTCAAATGTTAAGGGCACTGGGCAAAGTCAAAGCAAACGGTAATAAACTGATTTGAACCAATGGTGGGTGAGTTAATGGTTAAGAAAGAATGAGGTAATTCATCATGGGAGTAATCTATCGATGATTAACCCGAGAGGACCCGTCAACGAATGGGTATGTCGCAACATTTTGTCACAGCTAGACCCATCGACGCACCCGCACGTCGCACAATTGCAAGGTTCATAATTTGCACAATTTTCAAATCTCGCGCGTGATTTTGGGTACGTAGGCGCGGGAGACCTTCCCCTACCTGCCACCAGGCGGGGACACTCAGCAACCCCACATGACCCGCGCGCGGCCGCACCTCACTCACTCACCTGCTGGCAGTGACCCAGGTTAGACATGGCGTGCCGAGGTCTCTCTGAGGAGCAAATCCAAGCCGCCCTGGACGCCTTCACAGGCGATGATGAGGTGGTGGATAAAGATTACGTCCAGCCAGAGGAGAAGGAAAGTAGCAGCAGTGATGAGGAGGTCCCATCCCAGAGGAAGCAGCGCTATGTGACCTATCGTGCCGCTAGAGAGGTCCAGCCAGCACCCAAACAACGTGGTATCACCTCTCTGCAGCCCCTACGTAATGAGGAGTTGGAAAGCGAGGACGAGGACGAGCAGGGAGCCGTGGGACGGGCTGCCATGTGATATGGCTGCGAGGTCATTATTCATCATGGCCCCGAGCGGACAGCACATCATACCCTAAGGTATAGGCCTAGTGTTTTATTTGGGGAGGGCAGAAGTGGTGCGGAGGGAGTGAGAAGTGAAATAGAAAGTGTAGGGGCGGGAATTGAAAGCGAGAGTGGCGGGAGTGAGTCATCGCGCTCGCGCTCACATGGCTCACATGCTGGTGCGAGGCAACGGAGCGTGCCACGTGGCCGGTGAGGGAGTGGGATGAATCATGTGGTGTGGTGATGGAGTGGGGAGGTGAGGAGGAGCCCCTCCCCAGCATGTCTTATGCTCCCCAATATGCTCCCCATTATTCCCGAACTTCCTCCCCACAGCCCCCTGATGTTCTCCAAGGCCGTAAGGGTATGGGAAAGGGTAAGGGTAAAGGTCGAGGGAAGAGGAGTGTGAGTGGGGAAGCCCTCCACACTCCTCCTCCCCAACCTCCCCGAACAGCATCTCCTCCCCACCCCGATGAAGATGATGATGGGGACAATGTGGGCCACAGTAATGTGAGTTGGAATTGGGAAGATGGCAGTGATTTTTCTCCTATCATTCACCCCTTCACTGAGCAGGGGCGCACTGGCTGCACTGCTCCTAGGATTCACCATGGCTCCATCAGGCTGGATTTTTTCTACCTGTTCTTCGGTGAGGGTTTTGTGGAGCAGATTGTGCAACAAACCAACCGTTTTGCAAGCAGCCAGCGCCGTGAGAGTGAACGACTGGGCACAAGGAGCAGGCATTCCACAATATATGATTATCCTGTCTCCCTGGCAGAGATGTTTGTATTTTTTGCCCTTGTACTTTTGATAGGTATTTTATGTAAAAACAGAATTACGTCATACTGGACTATCAACCCTCTCATGCAGACACCTATCTTTGGCAAGATCATGAGCCGTAATCGGTTTCAGCAAATTCTCAGCCGCCTCCACTTTTACAAAGCTGATGATCCTGCAAATGTAAATGACACTGATAAGATAAGGCGAATTAGGATGGTTTTTGATCACCTACGGCAAACATTCCGTTCCTCGTTTTATCCCTATAGAAACCTTGTCATAGACGAGAGTCTCATGTTGTGAAGAGGCAATATTTCTTTTCGCCAGTATATACCCAGCAAAGGCACCGTTTT
Organism: Birgus latro; assembly: GCA_018397915.1. Taxonomy (NCBI): domain Eukaryota; kingdom Metazoa; phylum Arthropoda; class Malacostraca; order Decapoda; family Coenobitidae; genus Birgus; species Birgus latro. The sequence continues at coordinate 2,795 of JAGKTI010025636.1, forward strand.
GGGTTCAAGAACTTTGTTATTTGTGACTGTAGGACTGGTTATGTGCAAGACATAGTCTTGTACACCGGTGCAGACAAACATAATAGAAGATCGGAGTATTGGACTCTCGGGAGCAGTGGTGAAGACAATGATTGAAGAGTACCTTCATCGTGGTCACGTCCTCTACCCTATAACTGGTACACTAGCCCTCTTCTCGCTCGTTATCTACACCTGCATGACACGGGACTCTGTGGTACCGTCAAGGTGAACCGGCGTCACATGGTCAAGGTGGGGCGGAAACTAGACAAAAATGAGGTAGTCTTCTTCTAGGCTAACAACATCCTAACAATAGTGTGGAACCACTATTCACTGCCCCTTGATGCACCGTACAGAGTCCATGGATTACCGCAGCGAGAGCAGGTGCCACATCTGGAAACCTGAGTGTGTGCTTGATTATAACATCAACATGCGGTAGGTGGACCAGTCAGACTCCATGGTATCAAAGTGTGCCAGGATCACGATGAAGTGGTACAAGAAGCTCTTCTTTCACCTGCTCGATATAACTGCCCTCAATTGCCACCACCTGCACGCCATGACAACAGATGTGCAGGAAACCTTTGAAGGGTTTGTGAGGGAGCTTGGCCGTGAGATTATAGCCCATTATGCGGTAGAGAGAACACAGCAACGACCCCGCACTGCCCCTACTGCCCAAACTCCCCTGAGAATTTCCGCCCGCCACTTTGCCGCTCCTATTCCTCCCCAGCCAAACAGACCTAGACCCCAACGCATGTGTCTTGTGTGTGGTAATTCCGGAGTGAGACCCAACACTCAGAGAAAAGACACCCGCTATGAGTGCGTTGAGTGTGATGTGGGTCTCTGCATTCACCCTAGTTTTAGGGAACATCACACATTGATGCACTTCTAGTATGGTGTGATTGCAATATGACGCTCATTCTCAGGAAAATATGCGACATACAGACGCTCAGTGTAATTATAAGGTCCGTAAATATGTAAATAGTAGTATAAAGTGGAAACGGGTGTAATGTTAGTGAAAAATTATCATGTAAGTGCATAAATATATTCTAAGTCGAAACATTCCTAGCGAGTGTATAAAGATGCGATATTCTGACGCTCAGTGTAATAAATAGGGCATGTATATATGCAAATAGTAGTATAAAGTGGAAACGGGTGTAATGTTAGTGGAAGATTATTATGTAAGTGCATAAGTATATTCTAAGTCGAAACACGAGTGGTGATGAGTGTGCTTGCTACGTGATTATGCGCTAGCAGTGCAGTAAATATCATCGTAAGGATTGTAAATAGGTGAAAACATTTACATTGGGTGAAAAATGTTATAATGTCACTGAAACAATAATATGAACCTATAAAAAAATGTAATGTATGTTGAAAGAAGAGTCATAGCGAGTGCACTGAGTATGCAAATATGTGCCATCATTACGTTAAATATAATCGTAATGAATGTAAACAGCTGAAAACATTTACATAAAGTCAAAACTGGTAAAATGTCATTGAAGCAGTATTATGCAAGTAGAAAAAGGTTATGTTTCCTGAAACAAGAAACTTAACGACTCAATGTGACGAATGTGACCAAACTCGCTATGCTTGAGCAGTGGAACAATGCTTATTTTTCCTATATATCTCATTGAAAACCATTATATTGTTGTTGTGATTGTCTGTTAGTTCCAGATCAATAAATGTAGACGTGTTCTATGTTGTTTCTCCCAAAATTACCTACCACAGAAAACATGAGAGCAAGACACAGAATACGATACCTACACCAGGGGGGCTCACCTGTTCTGACCACTTATGGACCCAGGTAACCACTTTCATGTTGATTTTCCTTTGTTTCTCAACAAAAGAGGCTGTTTTAGCCAAAAAAAAAAAATCCCAAAATTGCTGGGGACGGGGGGGTATCGGAGGGGGGAAATTGGCCGGGACGTGACAGGTTAAGATCATCAGGCAAAGTCAGATGTCCAGCCAGTACAGCAGTTGTTGGATGTGAATGTTGCACTCTCTGCGAACTCCTTCTTGTGTGTTCCCTCTTTTTTTTTAATTACTTTCGGAAGACACATAAAAACATAGTCCAATACAGGACATAATTGGTCAATAATGAGCCAGAAATTTTACTCACAAAATTTATTATGGTTTCAATACTATGTCCTATCATCAGTCACACAGAATGAGGGTGACGGGCAGCACTTGTGGACCATGTACTTCTTACCAGACATTCTGATAACATTTTTCGTGACAACAGGCCCACCCTGAACCTAGACTTCTGGGCACTGGAGTCATTGTAAACATCAACATTTTTCACTATTGTATAGGCCTTTTCCGACTTAACTGCTAGATATATTCTAAGCCTGTTACTGAAGAACTTTTTAGACAGACAAACAGAACTAGAGCTAATTACCTGTACAAGTTCGCATAATGGGATAGTCAATAGGTAAGAAGTTAAAGAGCCACTGATCTATCAAACACTAACACATCTTACTAGGTATTGCAATACCTGTTACATTTTCATATATACCCCTTGGTCTGAGTAAAGGAAAGGTGCACACATAATTTTGAGCCCCAGTTTATATTGTACACATCTTCCTTAACCCCTATGCGTTGGCTGACGTGTATAGCCGTCACGATTCAGGGCATGGAGCACTGCCGCTGAGGGGATATATCGCAAGCACCTTCCCGCCATCCTTTGAACTCGCGACCATTTTCTATGACACCCATAGGGTAGGTAGGACCCACAGGTACCCCACGGATTTGCAGCTCAGTCTGTACACGGCACTTGTAGCGTGAGGAGCCATGTCTTCTTCTTCGTCATCGTCTGATTCCGTACCACTGGGTGCATGGCCAATAGCCTCATCGACCCCTGCGAAAGTTCTGCCCTTGGTGCCGGGGAAAGGGCTCAGTGATAGTGCCACTGGTTGTGCCTTGGATGACACTGTGTCCTCACGGACCCTTAGTGAAAGCACATCCTTAAAGGAGAGAATGAGCTATCAAGTCAAGAGCGACCTCTCTCATCCTCTTACCCCTACCTGCTCTCAGATGCCAGAGAAGGCTCTCAAACTCCTGCAGGAGGAGGGCAGGGCCTTCGACAGTGACGAAATCACTGAGGAGGAGGAGGTAGATGACCCAGCACACCTGGCAGGTGACAGTGGAGTTGGCGATCATCAGGGGAATAAACCCTGGCAAGCAGTTTCACCAGCATGCTCGCCACCTGCTCACTGACGTCTCACCCTCGAACGTTCACCTTCTCAGCTGAGCACCTCATGGGCGGAATCACCACAACCGGGCCCTTCAGGAGAGGAATTTTCCACATGGGCCCCACGTGGTGTTACTCAACACCAAGTGTCTCTCCAGGGAAGGCCAGCCTCAGGTGAGTCATCACCCACCTACTCCCCCATCTCCCACACCTCTACCTCTCCATCCCCCGCCCAAGGACATGCACGTGGACATGTATGCAGGCGTGCATGCACGCAGAAAAAACGTCCTGCACATGGCAGACGGGCAAGTTTACCAGGTGTGGGTAGAGTGGATACCCTTGTCTGGGAGGATGGAGCAGGATTTGAGCCACCTGTGCTGGTGTTCGACGAGGAAGGAACAGGTGTTCGGGAGGATGAGCTTCCTCCCAGATCCTGGAATATTAGCAGCATATTCAGGGTGATATTCAAGACTGCAAAAATGCAATACCTGGTGGAAGAAATGAATTTCCACCAGGCTATGTGTGTGCAGTGGCTGGACGTGGCTACCAGCAAAAGTACGCACATGTGGGACTGGCAACATGTGGAGGTGGGGGAGTTGTTTGTGTGGCTAGCCCTTACCTTGTTGATGGCAAACGTAAGAAAATATGCGCTCCATGACTATTGGTCAGTTGATGAACTTGTGGGCACATCTGTCTTTGGTAAGTATATGGCCCATTACAGGTACATGGCCATCTTAAGGTTCCTGCATTTCAATAGAAATTACACGCCTGCACTGAAAGACAGGTTGTGAAAAATTAGACCCATCCTAACAATGCTCAAGGAGTCATTTTCTAGGGTTTTTCATCCGTTTCAGAAAGTGGTAATTGACGAGTCACTGGTGTTATTCAGGGGGAGGTTGGCATTTATTCAGTATGTCCCGTCCCAGCGTCACTGCTTTTGCCTGAAATTCTTTGTCCTTTGTGGCTGCAGAACTGGATATGTGCTTAATGTGATAGTTTATTCGGCAACAGATGCTGATATACCTAGTGATGATCCTCACGGTTTCTCGGCATCAGTCGTGAAAGTGCTGCTGGAAAGGTATTTCAACAGGCACCACATTCTGTACACCAATAATTATACCACTGCTCCGGCATTGACCAATTGTTTGCTTGAACACGGTACTGGGTCCTGTGCAACTGTTAGGGCAAAAAGAAAGAATTTCCCTGTATTTCCAGCAAATACTGAGAAAGGAGCCCTGCTTACCAAGAAAAGTGGCAACATGTTAGCATTTCTCTGGCATGACAAGAGATGGGTTAACATGTTGTCAACAGTACATAAGGGTGTGTTTGAGGAAACTGAAAAAAACAGACTACAGGACCAGGGACACCATTTGAAGCCAGATGCTGTCAACGATCATAATATCAACACGCAGCTTGCTGATAAATCGGACATGCAAATTGGTGAGGTTGACTGCCTACGTAAGTACTGCAGGTGGTATAAGAAGGCGCTTTTACACCTTCTCGAGATCACCGTCCTGAACAGTTTCATACTGTTCAAGGAGCTCGTCAGGAAACCTCTCTCTATACGAGAGTTTGAGAGACTCCTTGAAGAATATTCCACTGCACAGGTGCCAGGTGCTAGGCTGAGGACAGCGGCTACAGCGGACAGGCTAAGCTGTGCCGAGTATTTCTGGCGGCACAGGCTGGTAGAGATTCGCCGTACAACAGCAGGTTGTCAGACATACAGGCAGTGCCACGTCTATAACACGACCAAACGCCGTCCCACAGCACAAAAAGAGACAGCCTACCAATGTGCAAAGTGCAAGGTCCCCCTATGCCCTAAATGTTTTTGCGAGTATCAGTCCGAGCATGATTACTGAACAGTTGAGTGGGAAAGTGTAAATAGTATGCAGGTATGCACAAGTGAGTGTCTTTTTATAAATAAGTGAAATGTTGGATATTATAAGTGATTTCTAGTAAGTGCTATGATATAAATGTTATATAATAAGTTCTACAAGTGCAGTGCAATAAGTGTTACTGTTTATTGGATATTGGTGGAAAAAAATATTGGAAATACCTTGAGTTACATGAGAGAAAACCACTTGTGAGTGGACCAGAAAGAAAATTACCTCGTTGGCTATAACTAAATTTTTACACTCGATTCTCAAGAAAATAGTGCTGAATATGTGAGCATAAGTGTATTTGTGATGTGAAGTACAAATAATGTAAGCTGTGTATAAGATTTGTAAGATTATCACGATGCCAATGATTAGTACAAATCAGTCTGAATATAGTACAAGTAATTACCTCATACTCGACCATACTGTGTGAAGCAGCCACAGCATTTACTTGTCAAAGTGCAATTACCCATAATTATGATGTCAAGTACAATTATAAGAGTTGTTGTAAAGGGAAATTATTATAATTGACACGAGGAAGTGCGTACAGAAAAACAAAGAGCTATTTTCTTTCCCACACACTTACGGGGCATAGTGGCACAATGAAACAGGCGGAAAACCCTTTGGGGAAACGCATGGACAGGGTGATGACTTATCCTTATGATGGTGAGTAAGGAGAAGTAAAAAAACGAATGGAATCTTACATATTCCAACAAACAGACACCTGGGCAGTGTTACAATCATCACTCTTGTCAGTGCTGCCAACACTAGCCAGTGAGTCCAAGGTCGCTTGGAACCAGCTCGCCAAACATGTAAAACCAGTTGTCTTCAACTTATCCTTACTCATCGACAGGACCACCTGGAGACCTCAGGATACCTTCAGTGGGAAGAGGAAGAGTTGGTGATTTTTTTTTCTCTAGCAATTAAAGTTTGGCACATATTAGGGTTTGAATAAAGGGTATTTTTTCCAAAAATCTCGGAAAGTCCCTGCAAGGAGGATTGGGTGATGGCCTGAAAACCTCAGTGGATGAGGGTTAATCTACTCTCAACCCTTTCCCACTACCCTTCTTCTGCACCCCACTCAACCATTTCCCATCACACTTCTGCACCCCACTCAGCCCTTTTCCACTACCCTTTTTCTGCACCCCAATCTTCCTGTCCTCCCTGTACTAATTTATCTCATCCTTACCATCCTCCCACCCCTCTGTGATTTGGTGCTACAAAGAAGTATACCAGATGCCGACGGGTATGAGGCAAGGGAATACTGCTTCATAACATCCTCTGTATGATGACATAAGTGTTTTTATTTACAAAAGAACAAGAAAATCTTTAACAACTTATCTCATCTGTATGAAGACCGTTATATTTACACCATGTTTATAAGTCCATGAGACATTACAGTGAATTTACTTACAAAAGATAGGATCTCTGAGCACTATGACGTCTATTTTACATTTCATTCTTGTTACCGCCGAATGATTTACTCACCACACTCAGCATAGGAGAGGCAACCTCGTAGTAAAAGGGTGAAAAACTGTTACTCGCTCTTGTGCACGATTATTTGCACGAGTAAAGACCCACTGTCCATTTTAACCCGTCACGTCCCGACCGATTTCCTACCTCCGATACCCCCCAATCCCGAGCAATTTCGGATTTTTTTGGGGGGTCTCAGACCATCGAGAATTCATAGAGAAATCGCCCTCCTCAGCCTATAAATGGTGCTACAGGTGATGAGTCAGCCTTACCTTTCGTTCTTTCTCAGGGTACCTGGCCTCAAAGAAAACGAACTATGGGAGGGTAAACTAACTCGAGCCACAAATTTATGTGTAATACAAGACTATATTGGTTTTCACACAATTATATAAGCAATAGAAGCATTGTTCAGTCACCAAACACATCCACACATGGCACCTTCCTTTACAACATTACCACCTCATCACTTCTGTTTGTTTCTTGCTCTAGCTTCTTTATTTCTTTGTCCTCCACCTCAGGAATCACTTTCACCGTGAATTTCGTCATTGGAGAGACTGTGGCACGACATGTCTTTACTGGTCAGGTCACTGCTAACAGGTGAATTGCTGAGTGTGAGGGGGGGGGTCAGGTGGGGCCAGGCAGTATCCCCACTTGACAGCAGATAGAGGAAGTTCTCCCACATATGCCTACCAAAAATAACCCGTGAAACTTAAAAAATTGTGCAAATGACTGACCTTGCAATTGCGTAACGTACGGGTACATCGATGGGTCTAGCTGCGACAAAACGTTGCGATGACATCCGTCGATGCGACAGCTCGGGTTAAAGCAAGAAATGCATTCAGTAAGCAAATTGGATAAAGGATTCCTAGTGCCATATATCAACCCATTCAGTAAGTTGACGTCATTCTTATCTTTTTTCTACCTACACACGATATTCTACACCTCAAGAGAAAGGTTTTGTATTTAACGTGTCAGAAAGTTTGCACTGGAGCCATATAACACGATGTTAGCCGTTTTAATAATACCGCATTGTTATTGCCACAAGTCAATTGTATTCATTTTAATATATTACCCTAGTAGGTAAGGACTTTATTAAGAATGTATCTAATATGCCTAGTTTGAGAAGTTTCGTTTATGTAGAACTGTCTAGTTATAGCAAGGAAATTCTCTCTCTCTCTCTCTCTCAAACGTAAAAGGAATGATGTGATATCATTCTTTACATTTTCCCTGCCTTTCTGCTGCCAACAGGCATTTTTAATAATACTGTACGTAAATAATCCGTAAAAAACAGTTATATATCATTTCACTTAGAAATCGTCCTTTTGATTTAACATTCCCACAATTAAGCCTTTTCTTTCTGCTTAAAAGAGATATTTCGTAATGGAAACATGTGCAGACAAATGCATATAGGATTGGAAAAAGTCTCTAAAAAATCCTTCAGCTCGATGCCATCATTTCCATTTTATTCTACAGACGATTTGCCCCTCATCTTGTAGGGGCATGAGGACGACGTTGGGGGCCAGAACCGTTCACATACTAGTTGTGGTTGTCGTGGTTGTCTCCGAGTATGAGCCTCCATTCGCCAGAAGCTTCTTCCTTCAGGTCAGTATATATATTCCAAATAGGTGTTATAGTATACACAATATGATATTTATAGTGTAGCACGCACAATTTTTCAACTCGTAAATTTTACATTCAAGAGCTGGCATTCATAGGTGTCGCTTGGCACGAAGCTAGTCTTCAGAAACATCAGAACGATTTTGAAATCCTACTAGATGGAGCCTTTTCTGTGAAGCAGTGTTAGTTGATCAAATCTCTGGTTGTTGATACAGTTTTGCATTACTCCGGTTTGTTGGCTGGTGTATGATGAACATCGCCTGCAAAAAAAAAAAAAAAAAGGAAAAAGAATGGCGCACTAGCTGCTCTCTTTTTAAGAAGACTCTGAGAGTGGCATCCAACTCCTGTCCGAGCAAAATTAGCATCCGTGTCTCTGGACTGTAGAGCTGCACAGGTTTTAGAAAGACCTGAAAGGGCCTGGATAGCAGCCCGATCAGGTAAGGTAAGTATTTTAAGACCAGGCTCCATTTTTGGATAGGGGAGCAGGTTCTTCTCTAGGCCCTAGTCTATCAGTCAGTCACTCGTTGAGGGTTGTCAGAAACGCGGTGCTTCACTATCACTTAGGTTAGTAATGCCCCATATGAAAGACTTGTGCTCCCGCATCTATCTAGTGCTTTTGTAGTTGTTCTTAGAGCACAACATTTCACATCTTGCATCCACAAGAAATAAAGTCAGTTAAGGAATGAATCACCACGATACACTGGTTTTATGGCACCAAATGAGTAGTAGACTGTAGCAACAGTCGATCAGGGCAGTACTCTCGAGGTGGATGGAAAGCTTGTGATAGGGAGAGCTGGATCTCCCGTTTCATCAGTCCTCAGGATTACTTCCTGACCATCCTCCTTTGCTGAACTTTTTCAGTGTTTCAGTAACAGAGAGTAGGCCATCATGCTCTCTAATACAAGTTCTCTAACTGTCAACACCATTCTACATGCACAGTACACATTACACTTCCGTTTCAAAATTAAATTTATAATCTGGTCAGACTATCAATGCCTCGGAGTCCCGGGGGGGGGCATAAATGCCCCCACCATCTGCTCCTCTCCCGGTAACGACACTGTGAGCTGTCTGGAACCACTGTCTGACTGACTCTCTTCTCCTTCATTTCTGCAACATTTGCGGCCTTTCTTCTAACTTTCCCTCTGTTGAACATCATCTGTCCTTCTCAAAACCTCACCTTCTCTTCCTTAATGAGACTCAGGTGTCTGAGGCAACTGACAAAAAACCCTTTTCTGTATCTTCCTACTTTCTCTATACTCATTTCAAAGCCAAAGGTGGCTGTTGTGTACATGTACGCAACGACCTATCATGCTCTCGTGTTCCTGAACTTGATTCTTCTGAATTCTCTAAACTCCGGCTTCGGTTCTCCTGTCATTCTCTGACTAAATATATCTGCGCTGTTTACTTGTCTCTTAATTCGACTGATTATGAAAAATTCTTGGACTATCTTACTTCTGAGATGGAACACATTCTATACATTTCTCCTTTCTCTGAAATCTCCGTTCTTGGAGATTTCAATGTTCACCCCACACCTGTGGCTCTCCTCTCCTTTCACTGATTCACCTGGTGAATAAGCCTACATCTTTACTATCCTTAATGACCTAGAGCAGCTTTTACTGCACCCTACCTGTATCCCTGACTGCCTTGGAGGTTTCCAACATAGTTGACCTCTTCTTAACAACTAATCCTTCTGCTTACACTGTTAATATTTTCTCTCCATTGGGCTCCTCTAATCATAACCTTATTACCTTAACCTGTCCTATCACCCCGGTACGGCCTGTGGACCCTCCAAAGCAACGTAATCTGTGGCACTTTCGAGCTGCGGATTGGGAGGCCCTTAGGCAGTACTTCTTTGATTTTCCCTGGAATGATTATTGCTTCCATGGTAAGAAGCCATCTGAGTGTGCCTTGTGCATTACAGAGGTTATTCTCTCGGGCATGGAAACATACATTCCTTTCTCATATCCTTTGAATAATGTGAGAAAGCCTTGGTTTAATCACGCTTGTTCTAATGCTATCCGCAACAAGGAGAGGTCCTATAAAAGGTACAAGACCCAACCTACCCCTGAATCACATCTTTTTTGTGTTTCTGCCCAGAATCGTGCTAAGTCTTTCCTTCGCTCTGTTAAAAATAATTTCATCCGTACTAAATGCTCTCAACTCTCCAACTCGAATATTTCCCGCTCCTTCTGGCACCTTGCCCAAAACCTTTCTAACAACTTTACCTCATCATCCTTCCCTCCTCTTTTCCACCCTGATGGCTCTGTAGCTATTTCATCTTCTGATAAAGGAGATCTCTTCACTCAGACTTTCTCCTCCAATTCCACCTAAGATGATTCCGGTGCTGTTCCTCCATCACTTCCCCCCCCCTCTGACTTCCTCATGGCTGACATTAAAAGTTCATAAGCTGATTTATTTTCTGCCATCTCTGGCCTCAATACTAATAAGGCATATGGGTCTGATGGAGTCCCTCCTGTTGTCTTCAAGAACTGTGCTTCTGTGCTTACACCCTGCCTAGGTAAACTCTTTTGCCTTTGTCTGTCAACTTGAACCTTTTCTTCTGTCAGGAGGAAAATGAAACATGAATAACAATGTATAGCTATGTGTGCTAGGAATAACTATTGAGTCGATTATTACGAGAGAATCGACTCGTGAAATCAAGTGGCGATTTCACTTTTATGTTGGCTTACTTCGCCAATCCTCTAGAGTCGAGAATTTACAGACTTTCTCAATAGTACACAGCAGAGACTAAACGCTCAAGTAGGCTGAATTACTGTACTGTTGGCCTCTGAGAAAGTTAGTTTCTCCCCTTAACATTCAAATAATAATAATAATAATAATAATAATAATAAACAGGATCTTGCCTGGGCTAAACTCGTAGCTGGCACAACGGATTTAAGAATTAATACCAAAAGCTGGACTAAGTACCAG
>JAGKTI010025638.1:0-13892 GCA_018397915.1 Birgus latro
AAACAGACTATGCAGGAGGACCCATCGAGTTTCACAAAAAGACTCCCCCCAAATAATATATAATCATTATTGTTACAAACGATATATAGTATTTATTATACAAAAATATGATTATTCATTGAATAAAAACATAATCTGCATTATTTTCAGATCGAAAGACACAGTAATTCACTTGCAGCCTATTAACGAAGTTCACCAAATTGAGAATAAAATTCAAGTTGCTAATAATACTATAATATTATCAATTAATTTATCACATGGTGATTGTTTGCCACCCTGGCTTCATTCTGTGGTGTGGTTTATGCTATGGAAACACTTGAAGTATGCAGACTTTATTTACGAATTTCTTCATCTCATTTGTATGAAAATCTAGAAACATTTTTCTTTAGAGTTCACTATTCAGGGATGACTGGCGATGACACACACCTTACATATCTGGTTCCAAAAAATGTAAATAATATTGAGAATACTGCATCCTGAACCGCTGAATAGTGCTCTGGTATCCATTGTTGACATCATGTGGCCACATACTGGCATGATTTCAAAAATATTTACTGGAGCAGGTATACGGCACCCTCCTGTAATAAGACTCACTCCGCTCGCCTCGTCCCCACCCCGACCCCCTCCCCACTTACAAGGCCATCACTACCGAGTGTGATTACCCCCTCAGGTACACTGGCCTTTTTCAAACACTGCATACAAGGGAATGGTATGGAGTAATATGCACAATAAATCGCCAAGAGAAAGGTCCTACGATACCTCCAATGCCACCTACGTGTAAAGTACTGTTCTTGCTCCTAATAGCACAGTTAACCGTTAACGCCTTTCATTTTTACTTTAATCAGGCTATCTCCAGACGATTTTATTCAGTTTAGGAGAGACTTTTCGAACGGGGGGAAGGGGCGGGGTTAGACACAGCCTTATGCATCCCTTCGCTACCCTGTTTCTCCGAAGTTGATTAATAATGTTTGGTAGTAACTTGACTGAAATAAAGCATATGTCATCGTGGCAACAGCCGACAACAGGATGTTCTCTGGGTGACAGAAGCAGCTGTTATTGGCAAGCACAGTGGTAAACATCTGTGTGGGCAGTATGTTGTGTGGGTGTGAGATGGTGGAGAAAAGCAGTCCAGTGTAGTGTGGTTTGGTTGGGTGGTTGGTGGGGTGTGAACACCACGTGGAGTGTGAAAGTGTGGTGTGTGTTGTCGAGGTGTCGGAGGAGGTGTTGTGTGCCCCGTACTCGGCGTTGATGACCGTGAGGTGGGTGCCAGGTCACTCGCTGGATTCACATGGTGGACAGGGTGGTGGTTCCCGGCTGAATGCTTGGCAGTGGCGGTGCTGGTCATCTATTATGCTGGGGTGTTGGGGGCGTGGACATCTTTCCCTTTGGTATTTGGCAGGGTGGAATCTTCCAACGGGCTTGGTGTATAGGTAGAGTGACGGGGGTTGTGTTCGGTGTTGGTGTGGGTGGTTTGCTGGTGGGCAAGTTGGTGGGTGTGGGTGTGGATGTGTATCATGCAGGTGGGCGTGAGAGGCAGCCGGAACGGGTTGTGGTGGTGGTTAAGACAAGGGTGGGTGATGAGCAGAAATGCGGTGTGGGAGCAGGGGTAGGAGGAGTTTCCGGTGGTGATGTGCGAGAGGTTGAAGGTGGCAGTGAAGTGGTGGCTTTTTCTGAGAGGTGGGCTGGGGGTGAGGTGCGAGTAGAGGGTGAGTGAGGTGGGGAAGGGGTGGAGGTGTGCGGTTTGTGTGTATGTGGGGATGAAAGGCGGTGGCTTGGCAGTGATCTGGGCATTGCAGGGCTGTGCGGCTCGATTGGTGGCGTGGTGGTGAGAGGCGCATCTGGTGGTGAGGTGTGCACGGGCGAGGGTGAAGGTGAGGTGCTAGGGGGTGGGGAGGAGGAGGTCGAGGGGGGGGGTGAGGAGGTGGGAGAGGATGAGAAGTATTGAAAGGAGTCGGGTGGCGAGTGATGATCCGTCGCTTGGGGTGTGGTGGAGTGTGTGATGGGGGTTGGGCTGGGTGGGGAAAACGTTGCTCTGTACGGTCACAGGTGTCGGTCTCTGTAGGTGAGGTGTGCAACTTGGCAAAAGATATCACCCGCACCACTGGCCCATTAGGGAGAATCACAGCCTACAGACCTTGGCAACTATTATCAGTCTACGTTGTCGGCCCCCTACCACCCAAGTCCGGGTATAAATACATCATCACGTTCGTCGACGTGTATTCTAAGTTCCTGATCGCCTGCCCCACCAGAGAACACAATGCCGTCAGTATAGCCGATGCCCTCGTCCGTCACGTCTTCCCTTACTTCAGCATTCCACAAGCCATTCACTCTGACAATGCCCCTGAATTCACCAGCCACGTATGGGAAAAGCTATCTACCACCTTCGGCTACAAGATATCCCACTCATCCTCCCACTGGCAACAAGGACACTGGGTGTGTGAGAGAAGCCGCCGTACCCTCCTGAACCAAATACGTGCGAAAATACAAGAAACAAAAGATGAGGACTGGCCCGCCCACGTGAAAATCATCCAGCGGGGAATGAACACATGCCCCTGAGAAGACAGCATCTCCCCACGAGAGGGCTTTCAGTGAAACTCCCCTCCTCTTGTCACTACGGAATCACCTCCAAACCCCCTCCACTCCCCCGGCATCTAATCCCCTCCTCCTCCTCAAGAGATGATTGCATCACCTCCAACAACACCAAGACCTACAACTGGACATCACCCCCACCAACCCATACAAACCAGGAGACTTGGTTGTAGTCGCCCAGTTCCCCACCCCAGACAAGATCTCCCCCCGCTTCATGGGGCCCGATACCATCACCAACATCCCCAACCCCTACCATGTCACAAATTACCACGACACACACCCGACAGGCTTGTGTAACTTTCTTGGCCATGGTGGTGGGGTTGGGTGTCCAGTGGATATCGGAGAATACTTGAGTGAGCTTTTTGATGCCCAGGTGGATGCCATTGTTGGAGTGTAGGTGGGCCATGGCGTCGAGGGCGGTGTTAGGGTCGAGCACTATGTGGCCAGACTGTGAACAAATGGTCACCCTGTCCATGTAACTTGGTAAATATGTGGGGTGGTATCCATGGTGGACGATCCTTCATTTGCCATTACTGGAGCAGGTCGGGCTTGGTGAGGATGGATTGTAAGGGAAGGCGAGATAGGGCATCAGCTTTGATGCGCAATTTGCCTGGGCAGTATGCTATTTCATAATTAAATTCCTCCAGGGTTTCTCGCCATCGAATTAGTTGGGCGTTGTGTGTCTTAGACTGGCGTAACCACTGAAGGAATTGGTTGTCTGTGATGACAGTGACCTGGGTGCCCAAGAGGTAGGCATGGAAATGTTCGAGGGCCCTTATGATGCCTAGGCACTCCCTCTTCGTGGTGGCATAGTTCCTTTCTGCTTGGTTGAGGGTGTGGCTAGCACAGGCGTTAATATGTTCTCACCCCTCTTGTACCTGTGCGAGGGTGGCGCCAATGGCTATCAGGGATATGTCTGTGTACAATCGGAAAGGAAGGTTGTAATCTGGGAAGGCGATGATTGGAGTGGAGATTAATTTGTTTTGAGGGTGCCGAAAGCAGAGATCCGCTTGTCGTTCCAAGTGAAAGGTTTGCCCTTTTTGGTCATGTCGTGTAAGGGTTTGGTGATGTGGGCAAACCCTTTCACGAAGCGCCTGCAGTATGATGTGAGTCCCAGGAAGGCGCGTCCTTGGTGTACATCTCGTGGCAGGGGCAGGTTTGCGATGGAGCTCAGTTTGTCGGGGTCGGGGGAGATGCCATCTGAGATGATGTGGCCCAGGAAGGCCACTGATCGTGCAGCCAGGACACACTTAGAAGGCTGAAGTTTCAATCCTGCTTGGCGGATGCACATGAATACTTGTTTAAGGTGGTGGAGGTGGTCGGCCCAAGTTCTGCTAAAAATGATGATGTCATCGGGATAGGCCAAGCAAACTTCTCAGGTGAGGCCACTGAGGATGGATTCCATTAGACGGGAGAAGGTGGCCAGGTCGCTGCAGAGTCCAAATGGGAGGACATTAACTTGGTAGTGCTTCCCATTGCTGGTCGAGAAGGCCGTTTTGCCCTGGTCATGTGGATGTACGGGGACCTGCCAATAATCAGACTGGAAGTCCAAGGTGGAAAACAAAGTGGCCCCATGGAGGGAGTCGTCAATCCTGGGAAGTGGGGTGGCATCTTTTGTGGTCACATCATTTAGGTGTCGGCAATCCACACAAAATCGTAGTGTGCTGTCCCTTTTCTTGACTAGCACAACGGGGAAGGACCACGGGCTGGTGAAAGGTGATATAATGCTGGCATCGAGCTTTTCCTGGACCTGCTGGTCTTCTTCCACACGTTGGTTCGGGTTTTTCCGACAAGATGGTTGTCGGATGGGTGGCCCATTGGTGTGGATTTCGTGCGTCAGGTAGGTGGTGTGGCCGATGTCCGCCGGTCCTGACGCGAATAGGTCTTGAAAATTCAGAAGTAGTTGTTGGACAGTCTTGGTCTGGTGCGGGGAAAGGTGATCGGGCAGGGAAGGGAGGGAGAGGGGGGATGAGAGAGGAGATGTTGCACAAGGTTCGGCCTCTTCCATTTCTCCAATGACCAACCTCTTTGGGAGGGTGAGTGGGGGTGGTGGACAAGTTGGCGATCTCTACTGCCCCCATATGCGGTGGGAGAAAGGTAGGGGACAGTAGGCAGGAGGAGAGGGCTCCTGACAGTAGGTCCGGGGAGAATAGGATCGTAGTTCCAGACGGATTGTTGAGCTGGAGCCAGACCTCGTGCTGGGGGGGGGGATGGTCAGGGTGGAGGAAGGGGTAGTGGGGAAGGTGGGGTGGGTGGCAGGTGTAGGGGGGGGCAGTCCGGTGGTGAGGTGGGTGGGGGAGAGGGGGAGTTGCATGTGCAGTGTGGCGGAGGTGGGTCTGGGGGTTGTTGGAAGTGCAGACGCCTCCCGTGGCAGTCGATGCTGGTGTGTAGCTTCTGGAGAAGGTCCAGACCCAGGTAGCCATCATACTCATGGCACGAGGAGTCAGATATTATAAATCAGTGTTGAACTGAGACTCATTGATGGGTGTCGGCTCGTAAGGCCCGTGTTTCCCCACGGATAGGCAGGGGGCCATCTCCTGCGTCCACAAGGTGGGCTGAAGTGGGGAGAAGGGTGCCGAAAGCCAATTTATGACAGAAGTAGAAAAGTGTGTAGAGGCATGGCCTGGCTGCTCCCGTGTAAACCAGTAGCCTTGCCTTGACCTCATTCAGCCTCATCTTCCCCCATCTTGTTGCAGACTGGGGGGCGGTATCTGTGAGAGGTGACCCTCGCCACCGTGGGGAGGCGCGGGGGGGGGGCCTAAAAATCCAGCAGGACGTCGTATTCTTCTCTGTTACTTCGTCTCCGTCCCCGGGGCCGGGGTCGGTGCTGTCTGTGGGTGGAATGTCATCTTTTATGTCTTCTATTTCCACTGAAGAAACCTTGCGGCGCCCTTGGACATTGGCTCTCCGTTAGGATGCTGTGAGCTGTATGCAGATGTCATCTGTGACTGCAGGCTGAAAATCCCCATGGGTTTATTGCTATTAGGTTATTGATTTCTTTGTGGTTGGGGCGCTTTTTGGTTGGATGAGCCTTTGATATAGTGGGAATAGCTGAGGGCCTCGGTAGGGCTGGGGAGGGCTGTGGTTTGGAGGGTGATATGGGTCCTTTTGTGGGAAACTTGCTGGCAGCACCGATGTGTTGTGGGGTGGGGCAGGCAGCGAGGAGACGTCGGATCAGCTGGATATCTTTGTCTAGATCTCCCGTTGGGTCGTGGATGGTGCAATGTTCTTTCACTGCACCCGGGAATATACGTAGCAAATTATTAAACACATGTTGGTCCCAGGTTTCTGCATCCGCTCCCGGTTATGCGGTGGTGACAAGTCGCCTTGCCTGGATCATTGTGTTGTCCAAGTTTCCATCAAACGTGAGGGAGTCGAATTGTGATAGGGCTACAACCGCTCCTAGGGAGGGGGATAATTGCCTCCGTTATAATTTTCACAAACTTTGCCCATGATAGCTCGGGGACGATTTTTGGTGCGATATTCGCCACTGCTTTGGCCAAGTGAGGTAGGGTCACTGCTATTTTCTGTTGGTCATTGTCGAAACCAATGTCCAATATTAGTTTGACCATTTCCAGGTCGAATTTTTTTTGTGGTACGTGTGGTTTGGCCGCCATTTTGCTAAACTTCCCTTGCTCTTTGTTGCTGCCGACCAGATCAAGAACCTCCACTAGCCACCAATGTTATGCTACGTTTTCGAGGGTCAACTCCTTGCTCCTCGAATACATATGTTCATGCTAGGGTTCTTGGCAAGACCGGGTCAATGCATACAACTGATAGAACAGGTCATAAAAACTCTGCTGGGACCAAACTGACAAACATATATTAACCAAATTCACAACTCCAGAGCGAGATACGATATTACACAAATACGCAAGACAGATGGTACAAAACAGATATATATGGACATAGGGTGTTAAAGCACAGACCAATTACAACAGGACTTAAGAATGTACATTAAAGTTATGATATAACACAGATATTTATAGCAAGATTCTGACACTGAAGTTGCAGTATAATATGGGTCACTTACATTATAACTTGGGCACTGAATTCACATTACAAGACATGGCACTTATACACTGGTATGGGCTAGACACTATATCTTCTTGGGCGATTCACACTAACAGGTCCGGTAGGGAATACATCACACGTCACTAATCACTGTTCCTCCCGTAGGAGACACGGGACTTTCGTCGTGGGCCGGGTTCCCTGAGTTGTATCACTGGGCTGTGTAGTAGAAGGCCTGCCTCCGCTCGGGCCCCAACGTGGTGTCTGGGCCTCTGGGCTACTGCCGAAAAGGGAGAGTAGACGCGCCTGATGGTGCCGACTTCTGGGAGTGGAAGCCCGGTCTCCTGGATCGGGTAGGCCTCGCCCTGGGGTCCTTGGCACGCCCTGGGGTGACTGGGGGCTGGGGTACTTTGCGCCTCAGGTCGCTGTCGGGGTAGGATTGTGGCAACTTCTGGTGGGGGAAGTCAAGTCACTGTCAGGGTAGGACCGCGGCAACCTCTGGCAGTAGAGATAGCCGTCAGGGTAGGGCTGTGGCGACGTCTCTGTCAGGATTGCACCAGGCGGGGACGTCTTCGAGAGGCTGGTTGTAGGGCGAGGACTCCGGGACTAGCAAGAGGGCCTTGCCAACACTCCTTCACCAGCAGGTCCTCCAGGGGATCACTTCTGTGGGGAGAGAGAGATTTCCCACCTGGCCACTGGAGGGGTGGTGGGCCGGGCAAGGGACGTCCTCTTCAGGAAACGCCCTAGAGACAAAGGGTGAGGAGTGGACGATGGCCTGCTCTGCCTCCTCCATGCAGCCTGAGGCCAACACGGCGGTTCCCCTGTCTCTTTGGGCTATAAGGGGAGAGCGGGTGGTGACCTGCTCTTCCATGCTCCCAGAAGATGGGAGTGAACCTCCTGTAGGTGAGGCGCGGACGATGGCCGGCTCAGCCTCGAGCCCGACACAGACAGTGGCCTGTGTCGCAGTCCTGCAGGAGGTGGCAGCCAAGGGGCAGACAATGGCCAGCCCTATCTCAGATCCGACACGGATGGTGGCTGGTGTTGCGGCGCTGCCCCTGGGGGGATACTGCAGGAGAGGAGCGGACGATGGCCTGCTCTTCCTCTAACCTGGCACAGACAGTGGCCTGTGCTGCGGCGCTACTAAGAATTGTGAGGACAGTCCCACCCCTTACCTGACGAGGGCTGCTCCGGCCGGAAGCTAGGTGATTTCCACTGCATACCTGGTACGGCGTTGATTGAGAACAAGAGGGACATATGGTAGTTGTACAGGTAGGCCGGTCCCGCCCAGAAACGCTCCGTGCCTTACCTGCCTCCCCGTTGGTTTCTCCTTGGGAGGGAGGACTGGTGTTGTCTGCCTCGCTAACGTTAATTGTCTCTGCTCGGGTGGGGGGGGGGGTTTGCGTGGTCTGCCTTACTGGGCTGTTTCAACAGGCCTTAGCGCCCCAGAATGGTCCAGGGGTAGCACCAAATACTTGGAGCGCGAATTTGCATTTACTCTAGCTATCCTTCTTTTAGAATACTTAGCAGTTATGTATATTTGAGCGTTATTGACGACAATATTAATGTTACATGAATATTTGTCAGCAAAATATGACTGTAAATGCATATTGCTGAAATACTTTAGAAATATTTAACCACCAAGTAAGCCGTAATGAAGAATCACTACCTTCGCCGCTGCTGCTTCCTCCTGTAATTTCCACCAATTTTGAGGACGAAATGGACCTGCAGTGCAAGACTGCAGTGGAACAAGATGACTTTAGAAGATATGATGATTGTGCGAAGGTGAGAAGGTACCTCATGGAAGTATGATTTTCACGGGAATGACTGAAAACAAACCCTCAAAATGTACTCTGTAGATCTGCATAGCCTTTACTTTCATTAAGCGAAAAATTGTTACTTAATTGAAATGAAGAGGGTATTTAACAAATCTCTTCGTTTATGACGTGTTAGTACTCAAAATCCGTTCACTTTCCCAAATTACACAGCATAAGACCCTGGTATTTAGAGTTCTGTTATCCTTTACACAGCTAGGATCTAAACCATTTACAGCTATCAGATGTCGGCAGAGAGACCCACCTCTACCTCCAGACACGGGGACGTGAGTTGTTCGCAACCGACGGTGGTGAAATGCAAAGCATTGCTACACAGCGAAATATCGAAGCTCCCCATCAACATCACCTGGGCCAGACACCGACCCCAGGAGGAGATACCTGGGAGCGGAAGTGAGCAGTGTGCACTCCGATCAAGACGGGCACACCTGTACCTCTCCCGTGCACCCCTCTCGTGCTCAGGTGAACCACCGTGCAGGTAGCAGTAACAGTGCATTACACCTCCGCAGTACCAGTCATCGCCAGGTTCAGGGTGGGGCTACTCCTACAGCCCCAGACAGCATTCCAGAGTCAGTCACTAGCCTCCCACCTGCTGCTTCCCTCCCTCAGCCATACTTGGTGATGGCCACCTTGCCACATACGGGGAGGAGATGGCCACCTCGCCGCCCTCGCTATAACTCCATAAAAGGAGGAAGAGTGACGGTCACCTTGCCACATGTACTCACACCAGGAGAAGGCCACCTAGCCGCACACAGGGAGGAGACGGCCAACTGCTGCCCACGCTATAACTCCATAAAAGGAGGTAGAGTGACGGCCACCTTGCTGCACGTGCTCACACAGGGTGATGGCCACCTAGCCGCACATGGGGAGGAGACGGCCACCAACAGCTGCCCTCGCTATAACTCCATAAAAGGAGGTAGAGTGACGGCCACCTCGCCACACGTACTCACACTGGGTGACAGCCACCTAGCCACACACGGGGAAGAGAGGGGAAGAGACGGCCAACTGCCGCCCTCGCTCTAACTCCAAAAAAGGAGGTATAGTGACGGTCACCTTGCTGCACTCTCTCACACCGGGTGATGGCCACCTAGCCGCACACGGGGAGGACACCGCTCCGAGCCGCCCTAGCTCTAACTCTATAAAAGGAGGTATAGTGACGGCCACCTCGCCGCACTCACTCACACCCTGTGACAGCCACCTAGCCGCACACGGGGAGGTCATGGCCAATGGCCACCCTCACTCTAACTCCATAAAAGGAGGGATAGTGGCGGCCACCTCGCCGCGCTTACACACACCGGGACCGGGTGACGGCCACCTAGCCATAAAACGGGGGGTCACTAGCCGCCCTTGCTCTAATTCCATAAAAAAGGGAAGGTGACGGCCACCTCGCCGCACCTAGGAGACTGCCACCCTCCCACTCTACTAAAAGAAGGGGCACAGGAAAGTGCCCTCACACTCTCTCGCCACAGAGACGTCCTCGCCCTCGACCAGCAACTGGAGGAGGCCTGGCAAGGACCTTTGGTATCAGGAGTCCTAGCCCTCTCCCTCCACCCCCGGCGACCCCAGACCCTGTCAGACTCTGTCGCACCGAGCTGCCGCAGTCCAGACCTTACGGAGGCCCAGCACCGAGACCACAGCCCTGGGACCAGTTGAGACTTCCCTATGTCCCCGGGGCGAGACCTCTCCAGCCCCAAGCGATGCCCCCGGAGTAAGCGCAGGCAAACACGCCTCCTGGCCCTGTTCGGGCCCAGCCCCTTAGCCCGGGGCCTCCCTCTCCCCTCCCCGTACTCCTGTGGGAGGGCCACCCTCTCCTGCACGGCCCTCTGATAATGCCCGGACAAGACTTTACGGGTCGGCCTCCAGTCAGCCACCGGAAGTCCTGACGACCTGGGGCATCCTGATGCAGGTCACCAACCAGCCCCAGCCCTCTCCTGCCCCTAAGTCCCCTGGTTCTGTCTATCTCTGTGTGTTATAGCTATTTTCCTGTAAAGTGTGTATTCATGTTGTGTCAGAGTTGTAATTTGTTGGTAATATACGTGTAAGGTTGTTGCCCTGCCTTTTTATGCCCTGTTCCCTCGGATTGCCTTAATAGAGCCCAGCCCTGTGTAGAAAGAGAACCCCGTTCCAGGCTCCGTGTATAAGGGACGAGAAGTCGCACCCCCTGTGGCGGAGGGGACATAATCTGGCTGCTCTATGGGGTGGTACTACTACTCTGCGGCCAGATTGTGTTAGGAAGAATTCCGCCACTGTATTCCTTGCGAGTCGTAAAAGGCGACTAAAAGGGGCGGGGTGAGGGGACTAGGGACCCCCTCTTCTGTTTTTTAGTTCCTAAAAAGAGACAGGCCAGAGAAAGGGATGGGGATCAAGTTATCCCCGTTCCCTGAAGGTTGGGTCTATGAATGTGCGTGGATGTAGTACGATTGAGGCTAAAAGGGAGGAGATTGGGAGAATGTTTGTGAGAAGAAAGTTGGATGTGTTAGCTTTGAGTGAAACAAAGATGAAAGGGAAAGGTGAGTCTACGTTTGGAAGTGTGAATGGAAGATTGTCAGGTGCTGATAGAGGAAGGGCAAGAGAAGGTGTGACCTTGCTAGTGAGCCCGGAAGCACAGCAGTGTGTGATTAAATGGAAGGAGGTGNAGTGAGTGAGTTGAATAAAAGAGAGAAAATGATAGCGTATCAGGAGAAATTGAGAGATAAGTGGAATGCAGTGAAAGATCAGGAGAGTGGCAGTGTGGAGGAGGAATGGCAGTTGTTTAAGAGTGCTGTGGCGGGGCATGCAGAAGAGGTGTGTGGTGTGAGACGAGTGGGTGGTGGTGTAATAAAGGGAAGTAAATGGTGGTGCGAGGAAGTAAGTATGGCTGTGGCTGAGAAGAGACATGCATTTGAAGTGTGGTTGCAGAGGAAGGATGAGGTGCCATATGAGAGGTATAAGGAAAAGAGGAATAGGGCGAGAAGGGTTGTGCGTGATGCTAAAGTGGCAGCAGACGAGAGGTCGGGTAGGCAGTTGACTGAGAATTTTCAAGAGAATAAGAAAAAGATTTGGAAGGAGGTGAAAAGGGTGCAAATGGGAGAGTCCGGGAAGGAGGAGCGAGTAAAAGCAGAGGATGGAAGGATGTTAACTGAGATGGATGCAGTAAAGAAGAGATAGTCGGAGTATTTTGAAAGATTGTTAAATGTAGAGGAGGAAAGGGAGGCTGAGATTGTGGCAGATGGAAGGGTGCTAGGAATAGATGTGCTGGGAGAGTTGAATGAATCTTTGATTACAATGGAGGAAGTGCAAGAGGCAGTAAAGCAGATGGAAACAGGGAAAGCTGCAGGTATGGATGGGTGTGCTGTGGAATGCCTGAAAGGTGGTGGAGCAACTATTGTTGACTGGTCAGTAAGATTGTTGAATGTGTGCTTTGTGCAAGGTATGGTGCCAGTTGACTGGGCAAGTGCTTGTGTGGTCCCATTGTATAAAGGTAAGGGTGATAAGTATGAATGTACTAGCTTTAGAGGTATAAGTCTGTTGAGTGTTGTAGGTAAGGTGCATGGTAGAGTGTTAATTAAGAGAGTTAGAGAGGGTACAGAGGGAGTGATTGGTGATGAGTTGTGTGACTTTAGGAGAGGGAGGGGATGTGTGGATCAGGTGTTTGCTGTGAGACAGGTGTGTGAAAAGTATTTAGCGAAAGGTAAGGATGTGTTTTGGGCATTCATGGATTTAGAGAAAGCATATGATAGAACTGATAGGGAGGCTTTGTGGAATGTTTTAAGATTGTATGGGCTTGATGGCAGGTCACTAAAAGGAATGAAAAGTTTTTATGTAAATAGTAGAGCGTGTGTAAGAGTGGGAAATACTGTGAGTGATTGGTTTCCCGTGAGAGTGGGGCTGCGGCAGGGATGTGTGATGTCGCCTCGGTTGTTTAATATTTATATGGATGGTGTTGTAAGGGAGGTGAATGCAAGAGTGTTAGGTGGAGGACTGAGTCTGGTGAATGATGGTAGAGAGTGGAATCTGAAGCAGCTGCTGTTTGTGGATGATACTGCACTGGTGGCTGATTCAGAGAAGAGATTGAGACAGTTGATAGAGGAGTTTAGAAGCGTGTGTGAAGGGAGGAAACTGAAAATAAATGAGAATAAGAGTAAAGTGATGAAGTGTACGAGTTTGGTAGATGGTAGGAGCATGAATATAGGTTTGAATGGTGAGTTGCTTGAGGAGGTAGAGTGTTTTAAGTATTTAGGGTCACATGTTGCTGTGGATGGAAGAATAGATGCAGAAGTGAAGTTTAGAATGAATGAAGTTGGAAAGGTGCTGGGAGGAATGAAAAAAGTGTTTAGATGTCGTTCACTTAGAATGGATGTAAAGAGAAGGCTGTATGAGGGTACTGTGGTACCGACTGCATTATATGGGGCTGAAACACGGAATATGGGTGTAGCAGAGAGGAAAAGTTTGAATGTAATGGAGAGTAGGTGTCTGAGGAGTATGTGTGGAGTGACGCGTATGGATAGAATGAGAAATGATGAAGTGCGAAGGAGAATTGGCATTGTTCAGGAGAGGGCTGATGCAGAGGGTGTTGCGATGGTTTGGGCATATGGAGAGAATGGATAATGAGCGATTGGTGAAAACGATAACTAGATCTGATGTGAGAGGTGTAAGGCTGAGAGGAAGACCACGAATAGAATGGATGGACAGTGTGAAGAGAGCGTTGGATGCGAGAGGGTTGTCTGTTGAGCAAGGAAGAGTGGCTGTGCGTGATAGAAATGAATGGAGGGAAACTGTGAATGAATAAATGATAACGCAGCCCTGAGGGAATATTCTCCCGCATTTTGTCTGATCAGCTGATCAGGTCAGGTGCGGGTAAGGGGATGGATCCATTATGATGTGGCAAGGGTAAACCAGCTTTGCTGTCGGGCCCTGCTGCAGATGTCACTGACTGCGCTGCGTAATTGACCCTCGTGCGGTGTGGTGCGGTGAGGATCTGTCCCTCCTCCCCTCTGGGGTTAAGATGCGAATGAATGTGTATGAGTGGACGAGTAAATTGGTAGTGTGTTGACCTGTCTCAGCTACCTCCCTTTTCTTGGAGGAAGTAGCCTAGGTATATAGATAGATAGATAGATAGAGATATGTTATGCTCTGTGTTTTTATGGTGCGACTTCTTGCTCCATAAGTACACAGGCTCAACCTCAGGTTTACCGCTGTGTCATAGGGCACAACTCCTCGCACCACAAGTCACAGGCACAAGCTATGGGATCTTTTACTATCTGACCGGGTTAGAACAGTTTCCAAAGGAACAGGGCAAAAACAAGGCAAACCAGTACAGCACATATAGCGACCAGATTTAGACAAACAATACAATATGGAATACTACATGTGGCACTTACAGAGTTTATTTACAACAACTTAAGTTACAAAATATAATAGCAGAGTAGCACACTGGGTATAATGAGTCTGCAGCACTCTGCGTGTCTGTCTTAGGGCTACACG
>JAGKTI010025639.1:0-13892 GCA_018397915.1 Birgus latro
GATATTCGCAGGTTTAAACGTACAGAAATGACAATGATTAGGTGGATGTGCAGTGCGTCCCTGCGTGCAAGGCCTGGGGGGGCTGGGTTTACGATAGAAGAGTTGAGAGGTAGGATGGAACTGGAGTGTATTGGTGTTGTGATGAGGAGAGGTAGGCTGAGGTGGTTTGGACATGTGGAGAGGATGGGGGATGATAATTGGGTACAGAGGGTGAGAAGTGTTAATATTGGGGGAGGGGTTGGGAGGGGTAGACCGAGAAAGACATGGGATGAGGTCATTAAATGTGACTTAAGGTTTAAGGGACTGAATAGGGAGGCTGCCAGAGATCGAGCAGCGTGGAGAGCCGCCATTAGATGACCAAGGCCGACACATGCAAGCATGTTGGAGCCTTCAAAAACGAAACGAAACGAAACAGATGGGTGTATTACTGTGAGTAACAGATGGAAGGAGAATATAAGAGAGTATGGATCAGTTGGGTCAAGAATTGTGTGGGTAAGAGTGAAAGTTGGACTACAAATGTGGGCGATTGTGTGCATGTATGCGCCAACACAAGATCGTGTAAGTAGAGTGAGAGAAGAGTTCTGGACAAATGTGGAAGCATGCTTGGAATAGTTTGGAAGGAATGAGAGAGTGTTTCTGATTGGAGATATGAATGGAAAAGTAGGGAATGTGAAGGTGGATGGAGTGGTTGGTGAGTGGAGTGTGCCTGCAGAGATGGATGAGAATGGCAGTGCTTTAGTGGACATTTGCGCTGGGAGGGGGTTGGTGATAGCTAATACCCTCTTCAGGCACAAGATAATCCATAGGTATACATAGCGAGTGTTGAGAAGGGTGGATGGTGAACTGAATGAACGGAAGGCAATGATTGACTGTGTGTGTGGATGAAAGGATGAGAAGATGTGTAATGGATGCAAGAGTATATAGAGGTTGGGGGAGTGGACTTTCTGACCACCTGCAGGGTCCAAACAAAATGGATGAAGAGGAGAAGGGAAGGACAGTTGGAGGTAGTTCTTACAAGGAGGATAGAAAAGTTACAAGAGGATGGGATAAAAGCTCAATATAAAAGGGAAGTGGAGGAACGATTGGGTAGATATAGATTGGAGCAGATGGGGGACGTGGAAGGTGTGTGCAAGATATTCACAGAAGAAATCTGTGCAGCATGTGAGGTGGTGTGTGGGGTGAAGAGAAGACGAAAGGGGGTTCAGGGAACAGCATGGTGGACTGTGGCACAAAAGAAGAAAGCATATAATGAGTGGATGAGGAACAGGGGCGTCGAAGAAGTTGAGAGATGGAGGAGAGAGTTATATGTAGAGAGAAAGAGAGAGATGAAAAAATTAGTAGAGAGTAAGAAGAGAGTGGATGAGGAATTTGGAAGGAATTTGAGTGTAAAGTGGAGGGAATGTAAGAAAATTTTCTGGAAAGAGGTGAAGAGAGTTAGATGGTACCAAAGAAGTTAGTTGGGGGGTGAAAGATAAAAATGGTAGATTACTAATGGAGAAGGGAGAAAGAGTGAACATATGGAGAGAAATAGAGAATGAAAGTAATGCAAGTATAAGTGGCTGGAGAATGGCAGGGAGAAGGAGGGTTGTGAGAAGAAAGGAAGAAATCAGTAGGATGGAAATGGTAGAAGCAATGAAGAAAGTTAAAATGGGGAAAGCCCCAGGAATTGATGGAGTGTGTGGTGAAATGCTGAAGCATGGGGGAGAGATAGTAATAGAATGGATGCAGATGGTGTGCAGATTGGCCTGGAAGGAAGGTAGAGTCCCGGAGGGTTGGAAGTCAGGTATAATTATTCCCCTGTATATAGGAAAATGGGGAAAAAAAGTGTGTGGTAATCATAGGGGCATTCGCCTTCTTATTGTAATAGGAAAAGTATATGGTAGGATACGTATTGACAGAGTTAGGGAAATAACAGAGGAATTAGTTGGAGAAGAACAGGGATGTTTTAGGAAGGGAAGAGGTTGTGTAGATCAGATATTCATTCTTAGATCTTTAGAGGAAAAGTTTCTAGAGAAGGGAAAGAAGTTGTATACAGCCTTCGTGGATTTGGAGAAATCATATGACAGAGTGGATAGACAAGGATTGTGGAAAGCATTAAGAACATATGGAGTAGATGGGAAGTTGTTGAAGGCAGTGAAGAGTATGTATGAGGGTGCTAAGGCTGCAGTGCATGTGGATGGCAAACTGAGTGAATTTTTCCATTTGAAGGTTGGATTGAAACATGGATGTGTCATGTTTCCATGGTTGTTCAGTCTGTATATGGATGGGGTTATAAAAGAGATACAAGGTCGGGGAGTGGACATTGGAGCGGCCCTAGTGAGAGAGGGCAGTGTTTGGAAACTCCCTGTACTGTTGTTTGCAGATGATACTGTGTTGTTGAGTGAAGACGAAGGGGAGCTGCAAGGCTTGGTAGTTGAGTCTGGGAGAGTGTGTAAGAAGCGAAATCTAAAGATGAATGTAGGTAAGAGTAAAGTGATGGTCTTCGAGAGAAGTGAAGTCAGTAAATGTACATTAACCCCTTCATTACCGCACCTCCCACCCCAGCCGCCCCGCTCTCCCTCCGTCAAAGTGAATTCCCGGAAGTTCATGCATGTGCGTGTGGGGTGATCGTTTATCATAAGTGCGCTGTTTTTTAAATTTTATATTACAGTGAAAGCTCGATTATCCAGGCTCGGATTATCCAGCCTTCGGTATATCCGGGCCGTGGCTGAATGGTTCAATGGTACAGTAATACATAGAATTATTCGTACGATAGCTCCAGTTGCTAGCGAGCGAGGCACGGGTAAACAAGTGTGAGTCTGCCCCCCCACCCACGTCTCCTGCACACAACTCGATCACATGGATGGCAAGGTGGAGTTTTGTTAGGCGATTGATAACCTAACCTAGCCTAACATTGCGTAACTACCTAATAATTTAACCTATCCTAACCTGGGCTCCAGTTGGAGATTTGGGAAACGAAATCCACTTCTAATTGAAATCCGCTTCTTATTACGCTGAATAAGTTTCTTCCACTGTGCCAGAAACAGTCGTAGGTACGGCCTAAAGAACGTGATGCTGATAAAGGAGGAAACTTTCAGCAAGAGAAGGTAATTATTACCATATTCAAAGTAGAATAATACAGAAAACAAAGTAGAGGAATATGAATTGAACTGGTAAAGTCTTCAGGCTGTATGCTTAGACGAAAATTTACGGGTTTCACAATTTGAGGGGATGAAATGGAACAGAAATGTTTGCTAATCAGAAAAAAATTACTCTACCATCTCACGTGTTCTCTTAAGTTAGCATTCAGTTTCACATTCTTCATTAGATATTCCACTTCCCATTTCAGACTGGCAGAGCATACAGTTATTTCTGTCTCTTTCAGTTAAGTGTACATTATGTTCATTGTTTTGTTCGTTCTTAAGTGTGTGTGTGAAAGAGAGAGTATTGTTGCAAACAATAATGTATTACATTAACCCCTTCATAGTTGTCGGCCTCGAACGATGCTTTACTGTACCGGTGTCAATGACGATGAGTTAAAAGCTATAAAAAAACTGCGAGCAATTATGGGAAGGGATCGAAGGTCACTGATATGTTTACACGACCCTACTCTACTGTCGCAAGCAGCCAGGCGGTCAATTCCTCTCAGATGTCTTCGCCGATATGTTTAAATGCTAATGTAACATGCCCCTTAATTTTGAGTAAGTTTCTTTCATTATGCCGAAAACAATAGTAGGTAAGGCTTAAGGAACATTATGATAATAAGAGAGGAAATCTTGCTGCAAGAGAAAGGTAATTTACCACCCTCAAAATAGGCAGCAAAATACAGAAAAGTAACTAGAGGAATATAAATTGACTTGGCAAGGTCATTAGGCTGTATGGTTACGTGAAAATTTATAGGTTTCACAATTTTAGGGGACGAAATGGAGCAAAAATGTTTACTAGTCAGAAGAAAAGAAAAACTTTTGTCTCACATCTTCTCATAAGTTAGCATCCCACATTTTTTGTTCAATGTCGCGGTTCCCAACACATTTCAGACCGACAGAGCATACAGTTATATCTGCTCTTTGCAGCTAAGTGTACATTTACTGCTCATTCTTCGTTTGTTGTTATGTGTACGTTTGAGACAGTATTGATACAAATAATTATGTATTTCATTAACCCCTTCATAGCTGCCATCCTTGAACAATGCATTACTGCACCGGTGTCAATGACGTTGAGTTAGGGAGCTATAAAATCTGCGAACAATTATGGGAAGGGAACGAAAGTCACTGGTATGGTTATACAAACCTGCTGTACCATCCCAAACAGCCAGGTGGTCAGTTCATCCCAGATGTTTTTGTCAGTATGTTTTAATGCTAATGTAACATGCGCCCTACTTTTATTCTTTCACGATTCATAGCAAATCAGAAGATGGGTTTAGGGACAAAAAAAAATTAAAAGTGCACCAGACGAGTCTTACCACATCTGTAAGAAAATGGAACTGATTTTGGAACATAGAAAAAATGGTTCCAAGGCCTGCCACGAGAGCACGCAAATTTCTGAACTTACGGCCATTGAGGGGGCTAAACATATGCTTTACTGTAAGCAGTAAAAGCACCTTACCAAATCAGTTCATCCTGATATTCTGTTATGTTTTTCTGATTGTTTCTGGGTTGGCAAATAAACATTTCTTGTTAAATCTGTTTCCCTGTTGTTTTTAGCTATTCTGCTGGTGTGCAACTCTTGTTGTTAGTTAACGTAATGGTGGAAGGTACTGTTCTGATCTAATTGTTTAACCAAACCTGGTCTAACTTAGCTTAACTGCACCTAATAATTTAACCTAACTTAATCTCTAGTTTGGAAGTTGGGAAACAAAATCTACACTTGAATATGTTGAGTTTCTTCCACTGTGCTGGAAACAATCGTAGGTACAGTCGCGTTCATGAGTCCCGATACACAGGTGTTTTTGTTGTCTATTGCAGTGCTCACTGCTTTTGGAGTATGGAACTCTTGTGCTTACTGCTTGATACACTGAACATAATATGGTCAGTTAGCAAGTGAAATAGTTCAACATCCTACCAACAGTGGACACAACATCAGACAAGACAACTACATGCATATCAGGACTCACGAACGCGAAGGTACAGCTTCAGGAACATGATGATAATAATGGAGAGGAAATTTTTCAGCAAGATAAAGAAATTTACCAAACTGAAACTAGAAAAATACAGAAACAAGCAGGATGCATATCCAAAGATTTGGTAAGGTCTTTCTGCTACGTTAAGTGTACATTTTCCAGTAAATAAATCAGTCTAAGTAGTACTTGTTTTTTGTTTCCGCCGGATTAATCGTGATTTCGGACTATTCAGTCACCCCTTCGCACCATATAGCCCGGATAATCGGGATATCTCTGTACTTTTATATTCTCAAGTACAAGTTGACCGAGGTACACTGTGCATGATTTGAAATACATTTCTTATAGTAGTATACGTGTAAGGATATATATACTGTACTAAACTTTCATTGTTCCTATAAATATAGACTTTACAGACATAAAAAGGTATATACAGTACTCATATGTTGCTCCTCGTGGCGTTGATACACTGCAGGATGTACGTTGGGAAAGTCCAGGTGAAGTGCAGGTAGTGGAGGTGGCCTTTGATCTGCAAATGGATCCGACAAGAGGGTGAAGGCAGGTCCTCAGGGACTCTTCAACAATGGCGAGCCTACATGGCTGGGATTTGAGCAATTATCTATCTCGCTTTCATCACTCGTACTCTCGCTGTCACTGTCGTTTTCTGGTATATAATCATCGTCTGACTCACTCACTGATGTCTGATTGAGTTTCATTGTCGTCAGACTCATCTAACCCACTAGCAAGCTTTGTATCAAATTCGTCATCAGTATCAGATGACGCCATGATCACGCAAAAACAGCCAAAAAAAAAACACACACAGTCACAGCATGCAGCTTGGGGGATACTGAGGGGTTGCGGGTGAGAACTGGCTGCTGGTTGGTTGTGGGGCCTAGGAGGGTGGTTGTCATGGTAACCACGTGCTGATATGCCTAGTGCAACTATTTTTTTCTGTTTATACCATACCATATAGGTCTATATATATGCCCAAAACATTTGAAATAATAAATCATATCCAAAATACCCAAATGATGTCAATCATGGCCTGGCATGGACTCTGATATGGCCATGGCATGGCCATGACAAGGAGAATGACGTCAGAGTCAAGTTGCCAGTTCTTACAACCCAAGTCTCTCTAGTAACCCCAAAACCAACACTCCTACCCTCCTATACCTCCCTATGCTTATCAGGTTTACCACCATAAACCTTACAATTATCGGTTCCTCGCCAGAACTTTTTCTAGGTTTACAAGCATAAACCTTATCGATTTTGGTAATGAAGGGGTTAAGATTGGATGGGGAGGAGATGGAGAATGTGAGTGCATTTAAGTACTTGGGTAGTGTGGTGAGTAATGATGGAAGTCTGGAGGGTGAAGTGCTTGAAAAGGTGCAGCAGGGAAGGAAGGTTGCTGGTTCGTTGAAAGCAGTGATAAGAAACAGGGAAGTGAGCTTGGAAGTGATAAAGTTGCTACATGTCAGTATTGTGATACCAACTCTAACACATGGAAGTGAAGCTTGGACCCTGTTGGAGGGAGAGAAGTCAAGAGTGAGAGCAGTGAAAATGAGTTATTTGAGAGGAGCATGTGGAGTCACATGGAGAGACAGGTTAACAAATGAGGAAGTGAAGGAGCGTTGTGGTGTGGATATGGTCGTGATAGGAAGTGTTAGGAGAAACACGTTATGGTGGTTTAGGCATATGGAGAGTGAGAGACTGATGAGGAGATTGTATGTGAGTGAGGTGGAGGGGGTGAGAGGGAGGGGGAGGCCAAGGGTGAGGTGGAGGAATGGAGTGGGGAGGTTTATGAGAGAGAGGTGTGTGAGCTTGGAGCAGGGCAGTGAAATGGCAGGGGACAGAGTGACATGGAGGTGATTTGTTTGTGGCTATCCTGTGCGGGATTGAGGCATCTGGCAGTAAATAGATAGATAGATAGATTTCCAATACACACTAACACATCCAGTATTGGCAAGTGCAAGTGCCATCTTGGAACAAACAAGTGACTGTAGAACTGCACAAGGGCAATCATTTAAGCCAAAAAAAAAGAGGGATCATATATTGACCAGTGAGGCTTCCTGTGAGATCATAATCATCATGTAAGAGGCAGGCTTTTCATGTAATCTTTTTCCTTTGTGTAGCTAATTATAGTATTGCACAGAATCTCCCATTGGATTTGAGGATTTTTCTTCAATATACATTAGTAATGAGGACATTGAGGATTTTTTAAAATACAGCAGGCTCGCTCCGAACATGTGGGTTTGTTCCACCCGAGGCGCGTTCGGCACAAAAACGCATAAGTTTGAAGTACCGTATTTCGTGGGGTATGACACACTTTTTCATCTCAAAATTACCTTCAGATATCCCCATGTGTCCTGCATGCCACACTTAGGGAGTTGCTTGGCTCCGATTAGAAGAATCTCTCATACAGATATCATCTCACTGCTTGCCAGTCTTTTCTAGAGAACAAAGGCCTTTCATTTATTGTAAAACGTTACATTCACTTGTGTATATACAGTAATCCCTCCATTATCTGACATAATAGAGCCAAAGGCATGTCGGGATATTGGTTTTGTCCAGATATTGGTCCTGAAGCTCCAGCACTGGTTTTTCATGACCCTAACCTAACCTAACCTAACCTAAATCAGAAAACTACCTTCCTACCGCCCTACTGGACATGTATAGCACTTATTTAGGTCCCTTTTCACATAAATAATGCACATATAGCATGAATTTATTGAATTTTAACCAAAAAATGATGATTTAGAGGTGAGTGAGTATAGGTGCTCAGAACTTGCCAGCATAGTATAAATAAGTATCTGACATGGAAATCATCTTTTCTCACATTTTATGCACTAAATTATTGGATACAAAGCATCAAATACAGTAAATGATGTAAATTGCTACCAGAAAAATGGTTAGGTTAGGTAGGTTATGACTGGACATGAAATTCACTGCTTCAACCTTTTTCCTAGCTGGTGCACTCAAGAACCATGCATGAAAGAATTAAGTTAAAAGCAGGAAATTATGATTAACACAATGTTAGATTAGGTTAGGTTAGGACCGGACATGAAATCAACTGCTTCCACCTTTTTTCTAGCTGTTTTACTTAAGAACCATGCATGGGAAAATTAAATAGCAAGCAGGAAATTATGATTAACATTTAGGGTAATTTTTTAACACATTAACAGCATGATGAAAACAGGTTAGGCATGAAAATCTTTATGGTAACCATAGGTTATGTTAGGTTAGGACCGGACATGAAATTAACTGCTTCCACCTTTTTTCTAGCTGTTTTACTTAAGAACCATGCATGGGAAAATTAAATTGCAAGCAGGAAATTATGATTAACATTTTTGGTAATTTTTTAACACATTTACAGCATGATGAAAACAGGTTAGGCATGAAAATCTTTATGGTAACCATAGGTTAGGTTAGGATAGGTTAGGTTAGGTTAGGTTAGGTTAGGCTAGGTTAGGTTAGGTTATGACCAAATATGAAATTCACTGGTTTCTACCTTTTTCCTAGCTAGTGCACTTAAGAACCATGCCTGAAATAATTAAATTGCAAGCAGGAAATTATGATTAACATTTTTGATAATTTTTTAACACATTCACATTGGTCCTGAAGCTCCAGCACTGGTTTTTCATGACCCTAACCTAACCTAACCTAAATCAGAAAACTACCTTCCTACCTCCGTATTGGACATGTATAGCACTTATTTAGGTCCCTTTTCACATAAATAATGCACATATAGCATGAATTTATTGAATTTTAACCAAAAAATGATGATTTAGAGGTGAGTGAGTCATAGGTAATGGAGAGAGTTCTAGAAGGTATGATTAGAGAAAGAGTGAATATAGATGAGATGCAGTTTGGGTTTATGCCAGGCAGGGGGACCACTGATGCCATATTCATTGTTCGATAGCTTCAGGAAAAATATATTGGAAAGAATAGGGAATTGTATTTTGTTTTTGTTGATTTGGAAAAGGCCTTTGACAGAGTCCCTAGAGAGGTGGTGAAGAGGGCAATGAGAAAGCTAGGGTTGGAAGAGTGGCTGGTTTGATGGTCATGTACATGAGTGCTCGCACCCAGGTAAGAGTGAATGGAGCTTTGAGTGATGAGTTTTCCGTGAATGTTGGTGTGCATCAGGGGTCAGTTTTGAGTCCCTTGTTGTTTATCATGGTGCTTGAAGCCCTCTCACATGACTTCAGAGATGGACTCCCATGGGAGATGTTGTATGCTGATGATTTGGTGTTGATTGCGGAGAATGAAAAGGAGGTGGAGGAAAGATTTAAGAAGTGGAGAGATGGTATGGGGCACAAGGGCTTGAGGGTGAATGCAGATAAAACAAAAGTGATGATATCTAGGGTTGGTGGCGGTACAATCAGAAAAGAGGGATAGTGGCCATGTGCAGTTTGCCACAAGGGTGTGGGAAGCAATTCCATCTTGTGTAGTGTTTGTAATAAGTGGGTGCACAAGAGATGTAGTGGTATTAGAGGTAGACTGCGAGATGATGCTGATTTCATGTGTGCGGCGTGTTGGGGAGAGCAGGTGGAGATTGTTAGGCGTGAGAGGGTTGAACGTGCAGGTGAGTCTCTTGAGTGTGTGGAGGAGTTTCGTTATTTGGGAGACATGTTATGTGCCAGAGGTGGGGCTGGAGTTAGCTCGGTTGCTAGGGTGAGAAGTGGTTGGAAGAAGTTCAGGGAGCTGTTGCCACTCCTGACATTGAGAGGACTCTCCTTACTTGCTAAGGGGTTGTTGTATGCAGCATGTGTTAGGAGTGTGATGCTGTTTGGTAGTGAGACCTGGGCAGTAAAGGAAGAGGATATTCGCAGGTTTAAACGTGCAGAAATGACAATGATTAGGTGGATGTGCAGTGCGTCCCTGCGTGCAAGGCCTGGGGGGGCTGGGTTTACGATGGAAGAGTTGAGAGGTAGGATGGGACTGGAATGGATTTGTGTGTTGGGGGAAGGGGTGGAGGTAGGTGGAGGGGTTTTTTTTTTTTTTTTTTTATCTGTCCGACTCTGGGCATAGACTTTACAGCCTGCTATCAAGGCCCAGCCGTCCTCCAACATACCATACACCTCTACATGTCACCACTTCAGCGCTAACACCCACCGTCCATATTGAATACATGCTAGGGCTGTCTCATACAGGACTGGTGTATTGGTATTAGCGGGGTATTTTTACGACATGTCGGCGGGTCTTTTGGTAGATCAGTAAAGCCTGATTTAATGAAATTCAAATCCTTAAACTGTTCCCTGCCCCAGCGAGGATTCGAATTTGGGTCCGTCGGGACTGCAAGCCAACTCTCTACCGATTGAGAGGATGGGTACAGAGGGTGAGAGGTGTTAATATTGGGGGAGGGGTTGGGAGGGGTAGACCGAGAAAGACATGGGACGAGGTCATTAAGTGTGACTTAAGGGGTAAGGGACTGAACAGGGATCGAGCAGCGTGGAGAGCCACCATTAGGTGACCAAGGCCGACGCATGCAAGCATGTTGGAGTCTTGAAAAACGAAATGAAACTAAACGATTTACAGCATGATGAAAACAGGTTAGGCATGAAGTTAGGGTACTTGCGAACAAGAAGCTGCCATTCTGATTTAATAATCCACTCTATCATCTCAGACTCTGACAAGAAGACCTTGCACCTGACACACCTTTCCAATTGAGAATCACCAGCACTTATCACCAACACTTTCCACAACTTTTTTTTTTTTTTTATAACTGGAATCACATCACTTCGTTGCACTGTACATAACAGTAAATTCCATCATCACACATATGATGAAGAAGGTGAAGAGCAGTATCAAGCAGGGTATCACCACAAAAGCAATCAGTATGGCCGCCATTGTTGGAGGTGGTCACGAGGCAGTAGCTGAGTGGGTAATGGCGACCGACAGACAGGCGCCATGAGCGTAAACATAGCCGATTGGTGCGGGCGGGAAATTGAAACTGACGCGGTCCCCAAAAAATCGATTCCCCCCCCCTGAATTTTTGGGCATTTTGGGGGTTGGGCAGCCCACAATATCCGAATAGTGAGTATATCTGAGTATTGGATGTCCGAATAATGGAGGGGTTACTGTACTCAAATTTTTACGATTAGAAACACACGTTCAAGAACAGAAGATTCAGGGTTTGTTTACAATTGGCCATGTGATGGTCTGGGGGATTAGTGGTATAGCAGTTTAGCAATTTATGTCTACTTTAGCAGGCTAACATGATCACTGGTGAACTCCCTGCTGACCTTCTGAAATGCTGTCTTGATCGCTTTGCTTGCCACTCAGTCAGTAACTAGTAAGGGAATCATATTGGAGATGTTGGCTAGCATGACTTTTGAGTCATTGTAACAGACGTTTGTTGTGTATGGAAATTCAATAACCCTTGTTAAGCTTGTTTCTCTTACTGATATTTTGTTTCATTCGAGACAAGAATATCATAGAAGCAAACAGTTTTGTACAGTAAGACCTCACTATAACGGACTAATTGGGGCCCAAGCCAGTCTGAAAAATGCGAAATTCTGATAAAAGCGACATCCAGACTTACCCCTGCTAATCCAGACTTTTTCCGATATATCAGACATTAGTCCGGATTGCATCAGTGGTTTTCACCACAATTGCAGTATTGTACTGTGTTATACCTTCACTTCATTAATCAAATGGTATAATTATAATACTGCACTGTGCACTGAAAAACATGTCTTTTACTTATCTTATTGTGGTGAACATAGCTGAAGTGGTCAGGCAGTCCAGACTGCTTTCTGGCTTTATCGGACTTTTTCCGATATATAGGAGTTTAGTCCGGTAGCTCCTCGAGTCCGATAAAAGCGAATTCCGGTCTATTGACGTTTGTTATATCGAGGGTTTACTGTATTACTGTTTGTGAAAAATGGGGAAGACAATTGCAACATTAAACAATAGTCTGAAATTACAGCATTTTACTAGTTTAGCAATTAGCAGTGTAGCGCCTGGCGTTCTCCCTACTCTCAGAACATGATCACTTGTGAACTCCTTGCTAACCTTTAGAAAGGCAATCATGGTCACTTCACTTGCCATCCACTCACTAACTAGCAAGGGAATCATATTGGAGTTGTTGGCTAGCATGACTTCTGAGTCATCGTAACAGATGTCTGTCTCATATGGAAATTCAATAACCCTTGTTAGGCTGGCTTCTCTTACTGAGTATCATAGAAGGAAGCAGTCTTCTATTACTGTTAGTGGAAAATGGGAAAAACAGTTGCAACATTAAATAATACTTCCTGAAATTACAGCATTATTACTGGTTTAGTCAGATGGATTGTTTTCTGGTCGGGAGGGTTGATGGGGGGTTGATGGGGGATGTTGGGGTTGTGGGGAGCGAGGAGTGTGTGCAGCGGCACAAACTGTTGATTTGTGGCATTGTGCTTGGGGAGCGAGTGGTGAGAAGGAGGACATGTGTACCTGGGGGGAAAATGTGGAAGCTGGGAAACCAATCAGTGGGGGATACCTTTTGTGGCGAGATGGGGAGAGTGGTGGCTGAACGGGGAGCTGTGGATGGAGGCGTTGGTGAGCAGTGTGGGGCCCTTGGGAGCGGCCTCTTGAGAGTTACCAATGCAGTGTGCAGTTGGACAAGAGGCCCACCAAGACATAAAGTAACTTGGTGGTGGGATGATGGTGTGGAAGCCGCAGTTGAGGAGAGGAGGGGGCTTTTCCGGGAATGGAAGAAGGGTGGTAACAGGGAGGAGTACTTGGCTGCCAAGCGCAGGGCTAGAAGAGAGGTATACAGGGTGAAGTCTGAGTCACAGAGACTCTTACTTGATAATCTAAATCATGGAGAAGGAAAAATATGATTTTTAGGGTAGCAAATCAGGTGAAGAGGGATAATCGGGACATTGTAGGTGAGCAGTGTGTGAAGAATGATGAAGGAAGGGTAGTGGTGAACAGTAGGGATATTAAAGATGCATGGAGAGAGCATTATAGCCAGTTGTTGAATGAGGAGTTTGATTGGGATGGGGAAGGTTTGGAGCCAGCAGATCCAGTGTTTGGCCCTTGGCCTTTGATTGACGCTGCTGCTGTGAGTGGGGCAGTAGGCAGGATGCGGGTGGGGAAGGCGGCAGGTGTGTCTGGGTTGACTGCCGAAATGTTGAAGGCCTTAGGAGATACTGGAGTGAGGTTAGTCACTGATCTGATAAACATAATTATATATGAGTGTGTTGTCCCAGATGATTGGCTGAGGAGTGTAATTGTAAATGTGTACAAAGGGAATGGTAATGCCCTGGAAAGGGGAAATTACAGAGGTATAAAGCTCTTAGTTCAGATAATGAAAGTATTGGAGAGAGTTCTCGAGGGTGTGATTGGAGAGGGAGTGAATATCGATGAGATGCAATTTGGGTTTGTGCCAGGCGGGGGGACCACTGATGCCATATTCATTGTTTGACAACTTCAGGAGAAATATATTGGAAAGAGAGGGGAATTATATTTTGTTTTTGTTGATTTGGAAAATGCCTTTGACAGAGTCCCTGGAGAGGTGGTGAAGTGGGCAATGAGAAAGCTAGGGTTGGAAGAGTGGCTGGTTAGGGTGGTTATGGCCATGTACGTGGGTGCTCACACTCAGGTAAGGGTGAATGGAGCTTTGAGTGATGAGTTTCCCGTGAATGTTGGTGTGCATCAGAGGTCAGTTTTGAGTCCCTTGTTGTTTATCATGGTGCTTGAAGCCCTCTCACGTGACTTCAGAGATGGACTCCCATGGGAGATGTTGTATGCTGATGATTTGGTGCTGATTGCTGAGAATGAAGGGGAGGCTGAGGAAAGATTTAAGAAGTGG
>JAGKTI010025640.1:0-13891 GCA_018397915.1 Birgus latro
CAGTCCTCTTCAACCTCTACCTTTCTCAAGATCTTTGCATCATCAGCTAACAGACTTGCGTAGCTGTTCACTCCATCTACCATATCATTAACATAAATCAAGAACATTACTGGTGCCAACACCGAGCCCTGTGGGACACCACTTGTTACTTCCCTCCATCCAGATGTCCTGTCCTTTATTACTGTCCTCATTTGTCTGTCACTCAAAAAGTCTCTCATCCATTCCAGGAGGCATCCCTTCAGTCCTCCTATATGCTCTAATTTCCATAATAGTCTCTTGTGGGGTACTTTGTTGAAGGCCTTCTCCAGATCTAAGTACACACAATCCACCCAACCGTCTCTCTCCTGTAGCACGTCAATCACTCTTGAGTAGAAGCTCAACAAGTTGGAAACACATGACATTCCACTTCTGAATCCAAACTGACTTTCAGTCAAAATATTCATCTCTTCCAGATATTTTATCCATCTATCTTTCAGGATTCTCTCACACAATTATGCAACCATGCTGGTTAGGGACACTGGTCTATAATTCAGGGGTTCTATTAATGGCTCCCAACGTGGGGCGGTGGATCCAGTGTTGCTGCCACGTGACAACATTTGTCTGGCCGAGTGAAAATGACTCTTGTGTTCATAGATCATTTTGGCACATTTTACCTGTGTGCTTATAGCCGACCATGAGTAGAGACGTGGCAACACTGTGTTCACATGGTGGTATCACACCTCATTTTCTGTCTTTATCTCTCTCCAGTGTGCACGTGCTTGGCCAAGTTGTAGCCAAGGCAGCTTCAGTTGTGGTGGTCCACTATCTTCTTCAGGCCTTGATTTTCCTCTGTGGCATGCTTGTGTGTGTGATTATGGCACCACCACCACCTGAGAAACGAAAGAGGAAAGTTTTGACTCTGGAGAAGAAGTGTGAGATATTGAGGAAGGTTGACGCAGGCTGGACCACTTCACACAATCTGCGGGAATATGATCTGGCCTGTTCAACTTTGATATAAAAAAATCACGGGCCAAGCTGACTCAGTACGGGCATGACTGTGGCGATGCCTCTCGGAAGGGCAATAGAAAGGTGATGTCTAAGCCCCACCACACCACCATCAGCCAATAGACTTTGGTTTGGTTCCACCAACAGCGGGGTGCCAGCGTGCTTGTACATGGAACAGAGTTGCAGGCGGCAGCTGAGAAGTTTGCTTGCACGACTTCGAGGCATCTGAAAGCTGGCTCTTCCAGTTCAAACTTCGATATAGACTTACTAGTTGTAAGATATGTGGTGAGGTTTTGGAGGCTACAGCGGAGGATGTAGAGCCACATCGGCAGAAAGTGCAGCGCCTGATTGAAGACAAGGGCCTTGCTCTAGGTCAGGTGTACAGTGCTGATGAAACTGGCCTCTTCTACTGCTCCTTGC
The DNA here is from genome assembly GCA_018397915.1 of Birgus latro. Taxonomy (NCBI): domain Eukaryota; kingdom Metazoa; phylum Arthropoda; class Malacostraca; order Decapoda; family Coenobitidae; genus Birgus; species Birgus latro. The sequence goes on from JAGKTI010025640.1 coordinate 1,405, forward strand.
CCACCAACACCGTGGCAGATGAGAGGGAGAACACTGTGTCTAGTCGGCAGTTATCAAAACAGCATTTTTCGGTTTTGCACCCTTCCAATGCTAACAGAATGCACTGCCTCAAGCCCGTTATTGTTGGATGCACAAAACAGCCGCGTTGGCTCCGTGGAGTGATGGATAGCCTGCCTGTTGTGTGGTACCATTCTGTGAAGGCCTGGTTTACCTGTAAGATCTTCAGAGATTGGTTCTACAGACACTTTGTCAAGGAGGTTATCCATTATCAGTCAGAGGAACTTGTTATCCCTCACGACCAGGTGAAGGCACTCCTAATCCATGACAATGCCCTTGCGCATCCATCCGAGAAGGAATTAGTTGCTGATAATGGTTGTATCAGGCGTATTTTTTTGCTACCTAATATGACTGCTCTTATTCAACTAATGGACCAAGGTGTGATAGTAGCAGTGAAGAGACTGTACCGTCGGAGGTTCCTCGACGAGGTGATGGCGGTGCTAGAGGATGAGCAAGGAGTCGAGATGCATGAGGAGCGGACCTCGGAAAATCTTCGGCGTTACAACATTAAGTCTGCGGTGTTCAACTGGGCTAATGCTTAGAAGGAGGTCTCCGTCAAAACCCTTGAAAGTGGTTGGTCTAGTCTCCTTCAGGGATACAAGGCCTCGCATGACTGAGGGATTTGAAGTGGATGATTTCCACCTTTGTTTACGTACAACAGGTGTGGATGTGGATGTCAGCGACGTGAGGGAGTGATTGGATGACAGTGGCAGTGATCCTGGTTATCAGAATTGTCTGATGAGGATATTGCCGCTTCTGTCTCTGCAGGGCTAACAGGGGACAGTGACAAGGACAAGAATGAGGACCCTGACTCTGAACACCCCACCACTCCATCACTCCCTTGTCTTGGTGCACAATGTGCCGGCATAGAGCAGATTCTCGAATATACTGAGCACCCGCACTGCAACAGGGAGTTGGTGCCACTGAAGCTGGTGATGGATCTGTGGACAGTCAGGGATGCTGTCATCTTCTGTCAGAATCATCACACCTGTTGTCAGTCCAAGATCAGCTCATTTTTCAAGCCTGCCAGCCCCACTCGTGCGACCTGTACTTCCCGCCACCACCACCACCTCATACCCGGTCTTCACTCTCGGACCCACAACCGAGCGCATCAACAACCATTGAGTTGCTGTTAGACATAGCTTGCGACTGTCTTTGCAGTCTCCTGAGGTGGATAGTCCTCCATCATCTCGCAGCACATTCCCACTCATCACCCAGCACCATCAGATGGAGGAGGAGGAGGTGTTTGACATTTGTTAAGTGATATTGTTAGCCAATAGACAGACCACGTGGTATTTCTGTACACCACCTGGAGGCTAGTGGGTTATGACGCCTGTCCGCTGTTCACTGGGTGGTAAGTATTGTACAGTACACTACTTTGCAGCCTTCATCTAAGTTATTTATTTATTTGAGGATTTTTATTGTTTATGCATTGTTTTCTTAGTGTTTAGCATTATATTGTGTATTCTCATGTGTGCTTTGATGTCTAAATAACTGAAAGACTGAAGAACACTGCCACAGTTAGGAGGGGTACTGTACAATCGCCCAAAGAAGTGATGACTCGCTTTCATTAAGTTTCGGACAAAACTCCCTGGGTCTGGCAACGTTCATTTAGGAGACGGAAACAGTCTTTGCCTGCCCTGCAAACATTATTTATGGTGTAAAAAAAATATTAATCTTGTGAAAATACTAGTTAAGTTTAGCATTGTTTATTTTAATAGATCAATCAAAAAATAAATAAATAGTGACATCTGGCACATTTTCACGACTCATGCCAGCAGTTACCAACAAAGCGATTTTCCCGCTAAATTTAGAGATTTCAAAAGCAGTCTAGTTGGTATAAAATTATTACATTTCTCTAGCCTTTTTTTTTTTTTTTATGTCTTGCCCATTTTTTTTCTTCGTTAATTTCCCTCAGTCTGGCGGATTTTTACCGCATCTGAGACTAATTTAGCGGATTTCAATAACTTTTCTTTTGGCAACAGTGCATGGTAGGCTTACCGTCAGTCATTACCACACCAAGGGAGGAAGAGAGGCTGTCTCGACCTTTGTCACAGTTCCCCCTTATTGTTAATACAATTCTTTTTGGTTTTAATTATCTTCACTGTCGTATTCATGCTTTTGACTATCAACCTCTCCTTCTTTAGTTCTTCCATGCAACTGCCCTACATGTTTTATAACATGTTGGAATTTCGTGTGAATAAAAATGACCAGTTTTCCACTCATGATTGCACTGGTTTCACTAACGTCACTGAATGCCGGCAGATTAATTTGCTTTTTGATAGCAACACAAGTGGTAAGTGGTTGTTCTTGGCCACATACATTAATCCGTCTGTCTCTGTCTTGTGCTACGAGGGGCTTCAGTAGCAAATTTCCTATGTTCTACCTCTATATCGCTTATCTTTCTGTTAACTGTCAAGGTGCCAGTATATCTGTCTTACTGGAATATTTGCTAAACAAAGAGCAATAATTTGCTTGCACCGATAGGCCGTAGTTTCTTGTTGACGATCCATCTTGCATTCAGCACTTACGGGTTTACCCGCGTGAATATCATCCCGCATAGAGAATTAAATGTGGATAATAATATATCTTTAAATGTTTATTTTTCTGATTTGATGGCACTAATGATTTCGACATTACGATTATCTGTGGGTTTTATTTTATGGGACATATTTCCTTCAGTATTGTTGATTTTGAATGGAAAATAAATATTACGAGAGAGTCTTCACATTTTAACCCTGAAACCGTTGAGCAATAGGGAGTGCGTTTCACATTCTTTCGTACTGCTAAGCCTCAACTTGAGTGTATTGTGGTTTCCTCTTCCATAATGCGAGATATACACGGTAAAAACACTAGTATATTACTTTTTGGTGTTGTTTACCCAAATACTGCTCTTTCCGGTGTGCAATATAGAAAATATAACATGGCTGTGACAATTGCCAGATACCACTTTCTGAGCGAAAGGTACTGGGAATCGGGTCATCACTTCTTTGGGCAATCGTACATGTATGTTGGGTATAGGTAAGTAAGGTATTGCTCCATGTCCGGATTTTGTTCATATCTGGACGCACCGATGGTTCTGTTACATCAGGTAATTGAGGGATTACTGCATTCAGATAAAATAATAAATGCCACCACTTGGCATTAACTCAGTATGACATGGATTCATGAGAAAAGAAAAAATCATTCATTCATTCATTCATCATCTAATCCAGTGTTACCCCCTGAGGAGCGTAGGAGCCTGGGGCTAGGCAAGTTGGCCCTGACATAAAAGATGATGAGAGTGAGCAGCCTCACTCATCCCTGCGTGGCATTACGTGAGCAATAAGCCCCAACCATCCCTTGGATATAAACCTGTACCATCTCAATACGATTGGGGTGCCTTAATTGCCCACTAAATCACCAGGTGCCATAATTTGGTTATATGGTTACCATTCAGCATAGTAAATAGTTTCTTGGTGTACAGGAAATCAATTGTCTTGGCACTCAGTGGACAGAAGGAGGAGGAAAGAATGAAGGAAGGAAAGACAGAAAAGGAAGGAAGAGAGGAAAGGCAGGCACCTGAGAGGAACACTACATCAGGTGAGTGGATGGTGAGCACCCCCACCAACCACTAAAAACAAAAGTAAAAAATTGTAAAGTAAATAAAATGGCATGGATAAAATGAGAGAAATACGAATAAAATAGCTTTATACATAATAATTTATCCAACCTAGGTACCACCATTGCCTGCAAGGCCATGGGGACCTCTGGCATAAGGCATGAGGGGTGGCAGACCGATGCCTAGCCATTACCTTGTTACTGTACAGGAGTGGACTGTGTATTGGCAGAAGGGGATGCCTGGGGGATGGTCGGTTTTCCAGAGCTGCAGGTAGCATCAGATGCAGATAGACATCCTGGCACCACTTTTTGACCTGACCACATACAGTACTGTCTGTTCAGACGAGCTTCCACCACGACTCCTATTCTGCCCCAACAGCTGGTTGTGGTATCTTGTACTTGCACCTGCATGCCTACTACCAGGTGGGGCATCTGACATGGGGCCTCGTTCCTGGCTAGGGGGACCTCATCTTGAGATCTTGCCAGGTACAGCTCCTTGTCACATAGGGTACATCACCAATGTTGGTCCAACCTGTAATGCTGTCTGGCAACTGGGACGCCATCCCTCAGCTGGCGGCTCATCACCAACTGGGCCGGGGACTTGTTCACTCCGCGTAGGGGGGGTGTTGAGGTACTGCAGTAGTGCCTGTGACACCCTTTTGTTGTTCAGGCTACCTCCCGTGCCACTGTCACCCCAGAGGATCTTCTTGGCAGTTTTGACTGCAGCCTCTGCCCTACCATTTAACTGTGGCTAGTGTGCAGGGGATATCCTTGTTTCGGCCCCCACGACTTCAAAAAATCTCCCATGTCACTACTGGCTAAGATAGTCCCCCTTCTGTCAGTAGCTGCTCTGGCACTCCCCATCTTATGAAGTACCTCCTGAGGCAGGTGATGATCTTGCTTGAGGTGGCCTCAGTGGGGAGTTGGGCAACCTCCAGCCATCCAGTCAGGCAGAGTGCATAGGCCAGGTAGGTATCGCCTTCCAACTGATACATATCCGCGACCGCCTGCTGGAAGGGATTTTGTGGTGGCAAGGTGATGATCAGTGACTTTGGGGGGTTGGGCAGGGGCATGAACCTCACAGACTTCACACTGGGACCTGTGGTATTGTAGGTCACCATCCATGCTGGGCCAGTATATGGACTGCCTAGCCCGTCTAAGCATGGGGTCGAGTCCTTGGTGGCCAGCATGTAGGTTGGCCGCCACTCTATGACATTAGGTTTGTGGTACAATATCACTAGGCAGATGCAGCCTTGGTCGAAAGTGTAGGTGACCAGGCCTCTCATCACACCGAGTCTACTCCGCACTGCATAGAAGGGGTGCAGGCACTGGGTCTCCTGCACCTTGCGCGGGTGCTGGTCATCCGTCAACACCTTGGCGATCAGCATCTGTTATACCATGTCCTCCACAGCTGCCTTGTGTACATCCTCTCCATCCAGTGTGAGGCTGCCCTTTTGATTCATTGCCGTGATTGTGGCTGCACATACTGCCATACATAAACCTTTTTCTTTTTCTGAATCTTTCATGTCTGGGTATCTTTTTAAGGCTTGGAGGAGGGACATTGCATCAGGTGTGCAGTATCACTTGCCTGGAAAATACTGTATACTGTGAACCAGAACTGTAGCGTCTTCTCCTTTAACGTAAACAAGTGCGGGTTAACTGTGTCCATCAGTGTCTTGTCTCCAAATAAGCCTACATGGGGGCTGTGGTCTGTTGCTGGGACCAGGTTTGGGCCTCCGAACAGAAGCAGTGTGGTCTTGTGGAGGCACCATACAACTGCCAAGGCCTCTCCCTCCACTGCTGAGTAACCATCCTCTGCGAAGCATAGGTGTCTGCTGCCTCACAGAGCCAGCTTCTATCCTCCTCTGCCACAGAATGGTGTGTCTTCAGAACAATGAACCTGATGTCTTCTCAGTTCCAGTCTGTAACAGCTTCCGGTGGCCTCGTCTTATCATAGTATTGTATATCTGTGTAGACACACAGCAGAACCCTGCCTGTAATAAACTAATTGAGAGAAGTCTTATCTGAAAAGCTGAAAATCCATTATACTGAATTTGATTGTCCCCTGAGGTGGGAATTCAAGGACACGTTTGAAAAAAATGATTACAGTAGCTTGTTCTAGTACAGTAGTAAAAATGGTAACTACTGTATAGCCCTTTTACACTAACTTGGCCCATAATTTCATCTTTTGCAGTTTATTTCACATCCTTCTTGGAGTAAAAAGGGTAGGAAACACATGTATTGTGACCCCGTTTATTGAACATTAGTTCATTATAGCCATTGGAAGTCCAGTGGCTTCTTGATGCCATTTAAATCTGATACCTGGTCAGTTGAGGTATGTATAATCGAGGGTTTACTGTATATGAAATTCTCACATTACTCATAAGGTACACTCACACACAGGGAACAGGTATGTGAGACATGCTCAGAAGCTTGCCAGCATTGTGGAGTGAGTGAGTGCTTACAGTGCCTGCCAGGTTACTGGTTGGAAGAAGGACGTTGCCTCACCCGCTGCTCTCCTGGCTTCTATCATGCCCATGGACATACTTGTCTTGGTTAGTGCAGTTAAAGTTTTTGGTGTGGTTTATAAAAGATGGACCTAATAAAGAACACAGTAAACAGGTTTGATGTGAAGGAAGGATGAGTTACCAATAATGTGGACCTAAAAAGGATGGGATGTAGTATAGAGGGAACTCTGCATGGAGTTATTGCAGAGAATAACATTCACATATACAGTAGAAGGATATACAGGGTGTAACATGATGTATGAGAATAATTTACACCAATGATTTATCATGTAATTTTGAGTATGTTTTGTTATATAAACATATACTCTCTGCACCCCCAATTCAGTACCCAGCATTCAGCTGTTTATATGTAAACGTTTTGTGGCTTGAATGTGTCATCGGGTGGGAGCTTCGCAGGGTGATGGGAAACGAGTATTATTGTCTTATAATGTACAGTACATAAAAATCCCATATCCTATCAGTATATACGAGTTTTAAGAAGACATTTAATGTAGTCTTTTGATTCTTTAACATAAAATCATGCATCCCTGCAATTCTTATTCACAAATCGACTGTAATTGATAATTAAATTCAAAATTTAAGGATTGCAAGGGAGTAGGGAGGGAGGAGAGGCTGGTGTGTTGTTGCTAGTTATGAACTGTTTGGTTCATAGGATATTACTTCCATCATTATCATAACACCTACAGCTCATTCAGTGAAGAAACATTATTGTAAAGCTTGATTAGCATCACTTTAAGGCAGGAGTAATAATATTATTACAATTTTTCTGCTGCAAGTAAACGTGGCACCGTTCCTTTCATATGATGGTGACATGAGGGAAGTCTTCTTGTACTTGTGTCAGGGCTTTTTAACATGGCATGCATTAACTGTTGTTCTTTATCTTATGCGTCCATGCGATTGGCCCTCAGAATAATTCCAGGGACACTACCTGTGCCGCAAAGATGCTAATAGACACTACAGAAACTTTGAGTACCTGATCATCTGTTTGGGTATCTCCTCTTGTATTCCCTGGCTGCAGCACTGGCATTACCATCGCAGAATCCATAGAAATAAACGATGTCTGCATATTTTTCATTGCTATACGTATGTGGCTTGCTGTTTCATGAACAAGTAAAGCTGAACCCGGTGAACAACTGAACCTGGAGAACAGTATTTGAAGTGTGTCTCACCTGCAAATTTTCCCACTCAGATGACACTGTGGATGCAGGGTTGCCAAGTCGTCATCACCAATCTCACTATTTTAGTCCTCAAAACTTGCTAGAATGTCGCTAGATAGTAAACACTGCAAAATATTGTTAGAAAATATGATTAAATCTCTAGAATATCACCTAAAAATGGCCAAAATATCCAGAATGAACCTAGATATCATGTTGCCAGATGTTAAATAGTGCTGCTAGGTTGAAGCAAAAAATAGATCTAGCTGTAAAATTGTTAAATTGGCAACCTTGCGTCACTATTCTCTCGTCACCATCATATGAAAGGAATGGTGCCACGTTTACTTGCAGCAGAAAAATTGCACTGAATAATATTATTATTCCTGCCTTAAAGTGATGCTAATCACGCTTTACAATAATGTTTCTTCACTGAATGAGCTGTAGGTGTTATGATAATGTTCCTTCGAAACAAACATTACATAACTGGCAACAACACACCAGCCTCTCCTCCCTCCCTATTCCCTTGCAATCCTTAAATTTTGAATATACAGTAATTCTTAATTACAGTCAGTTTGTGCAAAAGAATTGCAGGGATGCATGACTTTATGTTAAGGAATCAATAGACTACGTAAAGTTTCTTCTTAAAACACGTATGTACTGGTAGGATATGGGAATTTTATGTACTGTACATTATATGCCAATAATACTCGTCTCACATCACCCTGCAAAGCTCCCTCCCGATGACGCAGTCAAGATATTGGTTAAGCAAATAGCTTTTAAAACTGTACATCAATCTTGCTTATGCTATTTTACCTAAAATATCGCCAAGAAAAAAGTAGTATACAGTATTTATATATTCTTCCTGCTAGGCTTCCATACAGCCTAATATTTTAAGTCCAATTAATAATAAACTGTGGATAGACCATATGTGCCATTTTTTTGTACAAGTCAGTCTATATATAAATGTCAGTATTCATATGACATTTTTACTTCCAACAGTACAAAAACCATCTTATTGGCAGATATTGTTATAACCTTCTTGGTGAAGAATATATAAATATACTGTTTTCTCGGCGATATTTTGGGTCAAATATCATAAGTAAGAGTGATGTACATTTTTAAAAGCTATTTACTTAACCAATGTTGTAATTATCAATCAGAAAAATAACACTGAAGTTTAACTAAGACCCCCTTAGCCTGCTGAAATGAATACAAAACACAGTTTCTGGTTGTGTCTGGCAGATTTCCATTCTGCGCGAACGCTCCTTTTGCCTCTTACCTTTCTCAGTTGCCACTATAAATAGTTTATTGCATAACAGTAAAATTTAAGGAAGGCTTGGACACAATCGTTTTGTTTCGTCTCGTTTTTGAAGGCACCAACATGCTTGCATGCGTCGGCCTTGGTCACCTAATGGTGGCTCTCCACGCTGCTCGATCCCTGGCAGCCTCCCTGTTCAGTACCTTAACCCTTAAGTCACACTTAATGACCTCGTCCCATGTCTTTCTCGGTCTACCCCTCCCAACCCCTCCCCCAATATTAACACCTCTCACCCTCTGTATCCAATTATCATCCCCCATCCTCTCCACATGTCCAAACCACCTCAGCCTACCTCTCCTCATCACAACACCAATACACTCCAGTCCCATCCTACCTCTCAACTCTTCCATCGTAAACCCAGCCCCCCCCAGGCCTTGCACGCAGGGACGCACTGCACATCCACCTAATCATTGTCATTTCTGTACGTTTAAACCTGTGATTATCCTCTTCCTTTACTGCCCAGGTCTCACTACCAAACAGCATCACACTCCTAACACATGCTGCATACAAAGACCCCTTAGCACTTAAGGAGAGTCCTCTCAATGTCAGGAGAGGCAACAGCTCCCTGAACTTCTTCCAACCACTTCTCACCCTAGCAACCGAGCTAACTCCAGCCCCACCTCCGGCACATAACATGTCTCCCAAATAACGAAATTCCTCCACACACTCAAGAGACTCACCATCAAGTTCAACCCTCTCACGCCTAACAATCTCCACCTGCTCTCCCCGACACGTCGCACACATGAAATCAGCATCATCTCGCTATCTACCTCTAATACCACTACATCTCTTGTGCACCCACTTATCACAAACACTACACAAGATGGAATTACTTCCCACACCCTTGTGGCAAACTGCACGTGGCCACTCTCCCTCTCCTCTGATTGTACCGCCACCAACCCTAGATATCATCAGTTTTGATTTAAAAAAAAAAAAGTTTTCTTAAGGACAAAGTCAATGGGATCCATTCCTACTCACTTAGCTCACCCAACTCAGTGCAACTAAATACCAAATTGGCACTGTTCACTGGAAAATATATATATTTTTTTCGCATAGTGGCTCATACACTGAAAGTCAGTTTGGTTTCAGAAGTGGAAGGTTATGTGTTTCCAACTTGTTGAGCTTTTACTCAAGGGCGATTGACGTGCTACACGAGAGAGACGGTTGGGTGGATTGTATGTATTTAGATCTGGAGAAGGCCTTCAACAAGGTACCCCACAAGAGACTAATATGGAAATTAGAGTATATCGGAGGACTGAAGGGAAGCCTCCTGGAATGGATGAGAGACTTTTTGAGTGACAGACAAATGAGGACAGTAATAAAGGACAGGACGTCTAGATGGAGAGAAGTAACAAGTGGTGTCCCACAGGGCTCGGTGCTGGCACCAGTAATGCTCCTGATTTACGTCAGTGATATGATAGATGGAGTAAACAGTTACGCAAGTCTGTTTGCTGATGATGCAAAGATCTTGAGAAAGGTAGAGGTTGAAGAGGACTGTAAAATGCTACAGGAGGATCTGGATAGGATACGTGATTGGAGCCGGATGTGGGAAATAAAATTCATTTCTAAAAAAATGTAAAATATTGGAAATGGGTAAAAGTACCAAGGGGCCATCTTTGAATTATTTGATGGGTAATGAACCAATTAGAAAAGTGACAGAAGAGAAAGATTTTGGAGTGCTGGTCCAGGATAGTTTGTCACCTGAAAAGCACATAAATAAGATAGTTAGAGAGACATATAAACTCTTGACCAATATAAGAGTGGCCTTCCATTACATGGATTAGGTGATGATGAAAATATTGATAGTCTCCATGATCTGCCCCAGGTTAGAATATGCAGCAGTAGAGTGGTTCCCATACAAAAAGAAAGATATAACAAAGATTGAGAGAATACAAAGAACAGCAACCAAGATGGTCCCCAGTCTGGCAGATTTGTCGTACAGAGAGAGGCTGGAAAGGCTGGATTTGCCTTCCTTAGAGGAAAGGAGAGAGAGGGGCAACATGATTGCAGTGTTCTATACCATGATAGGAGTAGATAGAATTGATAGAGAAAATCTGTTGGTGTGGGATGAGAGGGTAACAAGAGGACACGGAATGAAACTAAAGAAGCCAAGCTGCGTGAAGGACATCAAGAAATACAGTATAGCTTTCCTTATAGATGCATAGACCTGTGGAATAACCTGGACAAAGAGATCTTCCAGTCTAAAAACTTAAACAAGTTTAAGGCAAAATTTGACTTATTGAGAAACAGAAACGGGACCCCACGACCGTAACTCTATCTATCTATTGCCAGACGCCTCAATCCCGAACGGGGTGGCCACAAACAAATCGCCTCCATGTCACTCTGTCCCCTGCCATTTCACTACCACGCTCCCAACTCACACCCCCCTCTCTCATATACCTCTCCACTCCATCCCTCCATCTCATCCTCGGCCTCCCCCTCCCTCTCGCCCCCTCCACCTCACTCACATACACTCTCCTCGTCAATCTTTCACTTTACCTTACTGTATATCACAGTAAGGTAAATACACACCTAATTATCTGAAATCCGCTAAAAAAAAATTGTACTTAATATAACTTAATTTAAAAATTAGGTTTCAGAGCTAAAATGCACCAGTGTTAGCAGATATTTCCCTTTCAGATTGTCAGCAATCCTTCACAGACTTCTGTTTTGCATAAATATTTATTTTGAGTAAAAAAAAATGTATCTGCCTCATAAATCGATGTTCATACAAAACAAAAGTCCGTCAAGGCGAGTTGTTAGGGTAGAGGCTAAACACTTCTGCTAACTTAGAAATTTTTGCTCTGCATCCTGATTTTCTATTAATAATTAAATTAAACACAAATCTTTGAATTTTAAATAATTAGGTGTGCAAACCTGTATGGAGATAAAGATTAATATTCGATCCAAGATCGAGATCACACCCGATGATTGCGTCTTTGTATCTCGGTCAGCTGATGAGAAATTGGCCAGTGTTAGCAGATATTTCCCCTTCAGATTGTCAGCATGCCTTGACAGACTTCTGTTTTGCGTAGATATTTATATTGAGTAAAAAAAAATGTGTCTGCATTGTAAATCGATATTTATTACAAGACAAAAGTCCGTCAAGGCGAGTTGTTAGGCTAGAGGCAAAACACTTTGCTACCTTTAAGAAATTTTTGCTCTGTATCCAGATTTTCTATTAGTAATTAAGCACAAATTTTTGACTGAATTTCAAATAATTAGGTGTGCAGCCCTATATGGTGATGAAGATTAAAATAATTTCCAATTAAAATTGCTGATTCGGTCCAAGATCAAGATCGCATTCGGTGATTGCGTGTTTGTATCTCAGTCAACTAATGAGTGGTTAGCTCACCTTGTGGTGTTCCATTCCTTATTCATTTTCCTCTTTTTCCTCAGCTTTCTAATCTTCTATCATACCCTCCACTTTCTCGTCAACAACTGTCTAACCAACAATTCTTAGAATTGTAGCTAGCAAAATGCCACTGTTGTGTCAGTTGTTATTATTGTTATTGTGTCAGTGTTATTATTTTATATACTGTATCGTTTCGTTTTCGTTTTGTTTTTGAAGGCTCCAACATGCTTGAATGTATCGGCCTTGGTCACCTAATGGCAGCTCTCCACGCTGCTCGATTCCTGTCAGCCTCCCTGTTCAGTCCCTTAACCCTTAAGTCACGCTTAATGACCTCGTCCCATGTCTTTCTCGGTCTACCCCTCCCAACCCCTCCCCCAATATTAACACCTCTCACCCTCTGTACCCAGTTATCATCCCCCATCCTCTCCACATGTCCAAACCACCTCAGCCTACCTCTCCTCATCACAACACCAAT
>JAGKTI010025641.1:0-13891 GCA_018397915.1 Birgus latro
CCAAGCATGTTCAAGGATGATGCAGGACATAACTGTTCATTATTAAACATTAGTGGGTAATCCTGAGGAAGATTTTGTCGGGTTGATATGTGTAAAAACTGAGTTTTTGATGCATTGAAAATAACAAGATTATTTTTACCCCAATCAGAGATACGAGCCAAATCAGACATTAGGTGTGCCATAGCCTCATTCCTTTTTTGTTGAAGTAACTGCTGAGATGAACGTTGCGGGAACCGAATGGAAAGGTGAAGGGTGGAATCATCAGCATATGAGTGGATAGGGTTAGATGTACAGCTTAGAAGGTCATTGATGAATAAAAGGAAGAGAGTAGGTGATAGGACAGAACCCTGAGGAACACCACTGTTGATAGGTCTAGGAGAGGAACGATGGCCGTCTACAACAGCAGCTATAGAACGACCAGAAAGGAAGCTAGAGATGAAGGCACAGATAGAAGGATAGAAACCGTAGGAGGGCAGTTTGGAAATTAAAGATTTATGCCAGACTCGATCGAAAGCCTTTGAGATGTCAAGTGCAATGACAAAGCTTTCGCCATAGTCCCGAAAGGAGGATGACCAAGAGTCTGAAAGGTAGGTGTGAAGATCGTCAGTGGAGCGTCCCTGACGGAACCCATACTGACGATCAGAAAGAAGGTTGTGACAGGAAAGATGCTTTAAAATTTTTCTGTTAAGAATTGACTCGAAAACTTTTGATACGCAGGATGTTAAAGCAATTGGACGATAGTTAGAGGGTTGGGAATGGTCACCCTTCTTTGGGACTGGCTGAATGAGAGCAAACTTCCAGCAAGAAGGAAAGGTACAAGATGAGAGACAAAGGCGAAAGAGTTTACCTAGGCGGGGTGTAAGCACAGAAGCACAGTTTTTGAGGACAACAGGAGGGACTCCACTGAAGAAGAAATGCTTAGCTTCATGCGACTGGAATTGTTTGCCAATTATTTTATGCCCATTGCCTCTAGTATAATTCGAGTGATCAACTGTGAAGTATTTACCGACAGCCATGTTATCATGTCCTTTGAATATTTTGAATACTTGAATTAAATCTTCTCGTATCCTCCGTTTAGTTAGGGTAAAAAGATTCAGGGCTTCTAAACGTTCATCATACGGTTTATTTCTCAATCTAGGTATCATCTTTGTCATCCTTTGCTGCACTCCTTCAAGCTTTTCCATATCCTTTTTATAATATGGTGACCAAAACTGAACACAATACTCCAAGTGCGGGCGTACTAAGGAATTATACAAAGTGAGGATGATATTATCGGACTTATATTCAAATGCTTTGCCTATGAATCCAATCAATTTATTGGCTTTTCTCACTGCTTCTGTACATAGTTTGCTTGGTTTCAGATCGTCTGTTATTGTAACTCCTAAGTTTTTGTCGTGGTTTACCCTATCAAGTTGGCCATTATTCAAACTATAACTAGCTCTTACATTTTTACTGCCAATATTTAGCACTTTGCGTTTATTAATATTAAAATCCATTTGCCAGACTTGGGCCCAGTTAAACAGATGATCAAGATCTCTCTGAATTGCTTCCCTTTGAAGTACTGTATCTGCTCTGTTACCTACTTTAGTATTATCAGAAAATTTTGAAATCTTACAACACAATCTTTTGTCAATATCATTTACATATATTAAGAAAAGAATAAGACCTAACACGGAACCCTGTGGCACTCCACTTGTAACGTTTATCCAGTCTGACTCTTTTCCATTAATTACAACTCTTTGCTTTCGTCTGCAGAGCCAATCTTCTACCCAACCGAGAACATTGCCGCTGAAGCCATGTGCCTTTAGCTTCTGAAGGAGTCTTTTGTGTGGAACTTTGTCAAAAGCCTTTTGAAAATCTAGGTAGACTACATCAACAGATTTAGTCTCGTCATACATATTCAGTATATCACTGAAAAAGTCCAGCAGATTCGTGAGGCAAGAGCGATTATTACGAAAACCATGTTGCGAATCTTTTATGAGATTGTTTGCTTCTAAGTGTTTCACAAACTTGTCTCTGATAATAGTTTCAAGCAATTTGCAAATCACCAGTGTTAAACTAGTTGGGCGGTAGTTTTCTGGTTGGGCTCTGTTGTCCTTTTTGAATATTGGGGTTACGTTAGCAAGCTTCCATTCATGTGGCACCTTACTGCTCTTAAGTTATGAGTTGAAAAGTTCAGACAAAGGCTCTGATATTTCATTCTGTAGTTCCTTCAAAACACGTGGAGATATTTTGCCCGGTCCTGGTGTTTTATTCTCTTTTAATTTGTTTATTGCAAGCAGTACGTCGCGATCGCTAACTGTGATGTCAGTGATTATGTTGTCCTTTTCTATAGGAATGGGGGAAACAGCAGGAATTGTATGTATATTTTCTTTTGTAAATACTGACGCAAAGAACGTATTAAGAATTTTCGCCATCATAGTTTCATCATCAGTGTGCTCTCCGTTATCTGTAATTAAGGGACCGATTGTTGGAGTTATTACCTGTTTGCTTCTTATGTAACTGAAAAATTCTTTGGGATTTGATTTACTGATACTTGCAATATGTGCCTCAAGGTTTTTCTTACTGCATTTAATTAATTTTTTTTGGCTTTTCGTCGAAGGGCATCGTATTCATTTTTATAACTCTGACTCTTTGTGGTATTATAATTTTTATATGCAATATTTTTTGCTTCCAGACAACGCTTAATGTCGGAGTTCCACCATTTGGGTTTAGAATTTTTGGTAGGCCTTCTGTTGCGCATTGGAATGCATAACCTGACAGCACTGTTGAGAGATTCTGTAAAAAAAAATTCCACGCACCAATGATATCTAAAGTTTCGACAGTGGGATGCCAGTCACCTGCACCTACAATTGCCTTTAATTTCTTAAAATTTGCTCTCTTAATGTCGGGCACTTTCTCGCAACTGGCCCTGACACTGTCTTCACTGAATCTAATGTTAAATGTAACTATTCAATGATCAATTGCACTAAATTCTTCTCCTACAATAACGTTACTCACTACATTTTCTGATGTGGCTGAGACAAGATCTAGGATGTTAGATCCAAGTGTCGGATAATTTACAAATTGATATAAAGAACTTTCCTGCAAGTTTGTATACAGGTCTAACCCTGTGTGTGAGGATAGGGCTTCTCCCCATATTGGAACTGGTAAATTAAAATCACCAAATATTACCGTGCTTTGCGTACAAGATATTTCAGCAATTTGATAGTAGATTTCATTATCGATGTTGAGTGGCTGACCGGGTGGACGATAAATTACCCCAGTGGTGATTTTATGACAAGATTCATTTCTTAGCTGAATATAAATGGTGTCAGTGTTTTCAACACGTGCCTTGTTAATTTCGACTGGATGAAATCCTGATTTAATATATAACAGCACACCGCCCCCTGTTCGATTCTTTCTTTCGCTACTGAAGATGTGATAGCCTGGTAAATTAAATCCTGCTAGAAAATCTCTCTGCACAATGTCCAGCCACGATTCTGTTATACCAATTACCAATTACGTCATAATGTTCGGTAAAAACAAGGGTCTCTAAGTCAGAAAATTTATGTAGACTATGCGCATTACCAAGAATAGCTCTAATGTGTTTTCTTTTCCGATGTGGGGAGCTTCCATTACATATTGATTTATCGGACTGTATGACATCTACGTCTGCCTCCCGAGATGCCGCAAGTTTTTCTCCAGAAAAAACTTACGGCATCACTAAGCAAACGACCGAGACGGGCAGAACCAACAGCATTCAAGTGCAGTCCATCATTCGCAAATACTGTTCGCTGCTCGTAAAACTGGTTCCACGTGTCGATTAACTCAACTCCTTCCTGTAAGCAAAGTGATTTGACTGTTATTTATACTAAACGCTCTGCTGAAGAAAGCATTCCCTGCATTTATCCTTGGGAGTATGCCTGAAATTAAAATATGGTTAGTTTTCTCCTTGTAGCGTCGGATCATCTTTCTGTACTTCTCCATCAGCTCCTCTGATCGAGTTCGCATGACATCATTTGTACCTGTATGAATGATAACAAAGCTGTCATTTTCCGCGTTCTCTAAAATGTCCTCCACAGCCTTCGTTACGTCATCTGCTCCTGCACCTGGAATACAAAAACGCTTTTGTTTAGAGGGTGCCCTGCCGCAAAATTCCACCAACTGACCACGGATGATGGAGTCCCCCACAACCCGTGCCTCATGGGGCTCTTCCTCTGCTTCTGGAAGAATCTGAAATTTATTGTATGTGGTTACTGGAATGATGTTCCTTTTTCTCACAAACCTGGCACCATTCCGCACTGGCTGAAACTCGTTCTGTACGGTGGGGGGAGAAGTAACTACAGTGGTAGGAGGATGGTCAACCTGGACAGCGGTTGGCCGAGCAGTGGGGCTCTATCATCCACAGGATGCCAACAATGCTTGCAATGAACTCTTCCAGCGCATCAACTTTATGGGTCAGGCTGTTAATTTTATTTGTAGCCTCGATCAGCTTGTCTTCCAAGCTCTGACGTAGTTTGCACATCCTGCAAACATAGGAACGGTCCGTATAAAAGGATCCAGTAAAACTACCGGAGCAGGCTACGCAAATGATGTTCCGTGGCATTCTGAAATTCGTTGTTACTGTGATGATTTGTAAGAGAATCAGAATCAAATACTGTATTGTTTATTAGCACCTGAAAGAGATACTGGAACAATAATCAGTTATTTTTACAAAATCTGCTAGAAGAAACAAATCACAGTTTATTATAATTGTTACAGGTGAAGGCCTCTGCTGGTGTGGGTCTTGCTGTTTAAAACTGTACAGGAATGACTACCTTACTGGTTGGCAATGTACCTGCAGAGTATTTATCAGCAATCTATTACAGTGAAAGGAAAGTTAACCATTACCTGGAATAGGGAAATAAAATTATACTACAAACTGAAATATAACAATAAAGTAGGAATGATTACCTTACTGGTTGGCAATGTACCTGCAGAGTATTTATCAGCAATCTATTACAATGAAAGGAAAGTTAATCGTTACCTGGAATAGGGAAATAAAATTATACTACAATTTGAAATATAACAATAAAGACACAACACGGTCATGCAATGCACAAACAAGTTAATTATCTCCTGAAAAGTCGCAGCATATGAAGATACAATAATATCCTGCCTATGAAGAAATGGGAGGGATATTTCACTGTAAAAATTAGTGCAAGTAGAAAGAAAAAAAACTGTTGGGCAATCAGCAAGCCTTGCCTGGTGTCGAAAATGTAAACAATTGCTAATTTATCGTTTACAGTGATAAATAATGGATTACTGATATAGCAGAGAGTCCTGTCTTAATTCATTAACAATGAATTGGTTCTAGGACCAAGAAATAGATATACAAAGTGCAAATTCCTATGGTTTTCCGTGGGTAAATAGTTTGGCCCTCTGGCGGGAGACGGCTGAAGTAACTGCGTATCAGGGACAAAGGTATGGGCGCCAAGGCAAAACAAAAAATTTATATATAAACTGTTTTTTGTTACCTTAGAACGGTGCAGATCGCCGTCCAAAGCACTGTACACTCAGTCACAGATTCACAGAAATAAACTGAGTCTCAAACAAAGCTACTCAAACATTCATCCACAACAACACTCACAGACGTTGAACAAACCATATTTACACTTCACAAACTACACCTAGCGACCAGACAGTCAGCCAGATCAGTCACCCAAACTCAGGACTATCACACTACTGTAATCACACACTCAAAACACTGAAACACGGCACTTAGCTTGAAGGTATTCGCAGAGCGGACTAGGACGCGGGTCCAGTACGGCGGCCAGAGACAGACAGACAGACAGACATAAAGGTGGGAATGGGCGGAGGCCATTGATTGAAAAATATAAAAAACATATAGGAAATGGCAAAATAAGATGTAGAAAAAGACACTGTAAAAATTGCTTCCTTCTTCTCCCTCTCTCCCATTGCTGTTTTTTTTTTTTTCCCCTGTCTATGCCTGGGTAATTTATGGTTCGGCTTCCTCACTTCTTTCCTCTCTTCTCACCTGTTAACTCTTCTTTGTCTCTCCCTACTCTTTGTCTTTGTTTTCATAATCTCTTTTATTTTTCACTCAGCATCCTCTTTATCTCTAATCATCCTCTGTTCATTCCTTCCCTCTTCCTTTTCCTTTGGTTATCTCTTACATTTTCCCCATCATTTGTACTTCCTACACTTCCTTCCCACACACTGACGATGCCTCCCTCCTTCCACCCTCCTCCTCACCTTCACTACCTCTGTCTCCACCTTACCCTGTTTCATTCCCTAAATCCACTTCCATCCTTTTCCCTCTCCCTCTCCACTCCCATCCTTCCCCCTCTCCCTCTCCACTCCCATCCTTCCCCCTCTCCCTCTCCCTCTCCACTTTCATCCATCACCCTCTCCCTCTTTATCACCGCCTCCATCCTGCCCTTCTCTCTTATTATTGCCACTACTCTCATTCCCACTTTTCTGTCGCCGCCTCCATCTTTCCCATCTTCATCGTTCATCTCTTCTTCTCTATCACATCCTTCTCTCACTCTCTTTGTCTTCCACAATTGTCACGTCTTTCTTCTCCTTGTTCAGTCTAGTCACCCCTGCCGTAACCTTACCAGCTTCACCTTCCTTTCGTCACTTACTTCCTTTTTCCTTTCAATTCTCTTCGCCTCAGTCTCCAACTCGTCTTCACCTCTTCTTTCTTCTCTCTTATTTTGCGTCCTATCTACCTCTCTCCTCGTTCCCTCCCCCCCTCTAGTTTCATTCTTTCCATCGCTCAGTAATCGCCTCCAGTTCTTCCCCCAGCACCCAATGTCAGATTTGTCATCCTTTGTTGTCCTCTCAGGCTGAGTTTTCATTTTCTTTCTTCCCTCTTTCCTTGTCGTACTGCACATCAATGCTTGGTTTTCTCCTTCCTTCTATATTTTTCTGTCACTTCCTCGTTTCTCTCCTCTCTTCTCACATTTCTCTCTCTCTTTTCTTCTCTTTCCCCTTCACATTTCTGTATTTTACCGATCTTCTTCCTTCTGGCATTCATCACCCTTTTCCCCCTTTCTTCCTTTCCCTCTAGTTTCATTTCTTCCTCCCCCTTCTTAACCCTCTCTTCCCTTCTTTCCCTGCCCCCCCCCTTTTCTTCCAATATTCCCCTCCCTTTTCTTATTTTCCCTCTATTTTCTCCCCTTTCCTTTCCTTTCTCTCCTTCCCTCACTTAACTTCCGTTTTCATCGTTTCCCCATAATAAACGGAGACTGAACAATTTCTGCGGCTGTTTTACTTCTGTCCCCCGTTGAGGCAATATAAACGCCAGTAACACACGTGAATTGTATGGATGGTTGATTCTAAATGCTGTTGAGGGCCGTATACTCGTAGGTGAAGGAGACCCCCTACCACTGATTCCTTACCAATAGATGCAGCATAGGGCACTTTTTTTTTGGGGGGGGAATGCAAACTATGGGCACGTTATACGAGTAATAAACGAGGGAAATGACATGTATTTCTGGGCATGATATTAATTGTTTTCCCTCTTTCAAGCTTTCTCACTTATTTTTTTACTGGTTCATACATCGCTTAGTCTTTATGTTGAAATAATGGTGAGCATGGAAACGGTGAGGGATTAGCCAAATCTATCACTAAGCATGGTTTGCCAGGAAGCCTCCCAGAACGTCCATGTGTTTTGTACGCTATCATTGTTTACAGATCACCTACGCGGGGAAGATGTCGCTGACCAGCCTTCTGGTGACGCCGCCACTACAGTCGGGACAGATCAGAGCCTACGCCTACAAGGTCATCCACGACTTCAACACAGGCGTCCAGTACTTGATCTCCACCGAATATGGTAACTGCTCCATGGATTACATACCTGCAAACGGCTTCGATACCCACTACGGTAAGACTTTCAGTGGAGTGATTAGCATAGGTCGTTTTCCTGTCTTAAGCTCCTTGAATTCAGGGATGTCTTTATTTTTCTCTTTTAGCTGTCTTCAGACGAGTTTAGTCAACTTAGTAAAGATTTCTTGTACTGAAAGAATTGCTGGAGGCTATAAATCTAATTTCCACAGCTTGAACAGTCTCTCTTAAAATGAATAAAAGCTTCTGAAAGTAACAATAATGAGATGGAAATTGGGTGTTATTATTAAAAAGGTTCAGTGTTGTGGATAACGGTAACGTAACCACGAGTTATAACATCTCGAAGGGGATGTAATGAGACTGTCACTGAATATGGAGAGGAATAACGAGGTGGAAGGATATAATGGAGGAATGCATGGGTGAAGGTGGTTTGGGATGGCGGGAAAGAGTTGTAAGAAGTAATGACAGTGTTCCATCCCTCTCGTATCCCCAGTTAGGAGTAATCCAGAGGTCTTGATGTATATCTTACAACGGGAGTTTATCTGGAGAAGACAAACACAGGTCCAACCCGTTCTGTACTAGCCCCACAGCTGTCCAGCGAGGGCAGTGAGGGAGCCAGCAGACGGCATGCTTGCAGTGCAGTTTATGAAATCAGTTGATGCATGCACTTTTGGTCACATAGACACTCACTGGTAGATACATATACTGTTAACTTATATACTTATATACTGTTAGTTGTAGCTTGCAAGTTTAAGATATTATGAATATATGGTTGCAATTATAGGGTTATAAGGTATGGTTACATTGTATGGTTACATTTATATGTATGGTTCCATCTGCTGTCTGTCTGTCTGTCCTTCTGCTATCCATCTGTTGACGTCATTATGAAATGAAAGAAAAAAAGTTTTGGGTGGAACTGCACGAAATTTGAAAGGATTGGGGATCATCAGAAAAACAAGTGATTTAATTATGGCAGAAGGTTATAGGTCAGGTCAGAACGGATGGCTAACTAATACAGGTTTGATTCGATTTAGACCAAAATTGCTGGAAGGGCTGAGGGTCGGTCACAAAAGATGAAGTGATTAATTTTAAAAACAATCGCTCGCAGGTAAAGATCACAGAAGATGGTCAAAGGTTTGGTCTTTCAGCCCAGACAGGGTTGGCGACAAAGGGTCCTCCTGGTCGCAGTCAAGTGACTGCGCCAATAGGTGTTGTTGCAAACACTGGCAAAGAAGAGCGGGCTCAGCACTGACATCCGTGGTCTAAGTACCAGTCTGAAATCTGTTAATTTTTTTCCTCCAATCTCTCTCACCTCTAACCCTGTTCCTCACAGAAACCCAAATGTCTCCCCCTACTGACATATCCCCATTTTGTTTTTCTGGTTACCATCTCACAAACCTCCATAACAAGGATGGCACCTATTGCTATATCAAATCTGGAATAACAGTTGACACTTTTTTGAACTTCACTTCAGCTAACTTTGATTATTCATTACATAAACTGTCTATCCATCCATTGCCAGACGCCTTAATCCCGTAAGGGCTGACCACAAACAAATCGCCTCCATGTCACCCTATCCCCCGCCATTTCACTGCTCTGCTTCCAACTCACGCCCCCTTCTTTCATATACCACTCTTCTCCATCCCTCCATCTCCTCCTTGACCTCCCCCTCCCTCTCCCCCCCTCCACCTCACTCACATACACTCTCCTCGTCAGTCTCTCACTCTCCGTCCTCTCGACATGGCCAAACCACCTCAGTGTGTTTCTCCTAACGCTTCCTATCCCATTCGCATCCACACCACAACGCTCCTTCACTTCCTCATTTGTCGGTCTGTCTCTCCATGTGACTCCACATGCTCCTCTCAAATAAATCATTTCCACTTCTCTCACGTCTGTAGTGCGTCCTTCCAACAAGGTCCAGTCTTCATTTCCATACGTTAGAGTTGGTATCACAATATTGTCATGCAGTACCTTTTTCACTTCCACGCTCACTTCCCTGTTCCATATCACTGCATTCAAGGAATCAGCAACCTTTCTTCCTTGTTGTACCTTTTCATGCACTTCACCCACTAAACTTCCATCCTTACTTATCACACTGCCCAAGTACTTAAATGCATTCACATTTTCCATTTCCTCCTCATCCAACCTCACTGTACCTTCAGTGACTTCATTGCTCTCACAGACCATAACTTTACTCTTCCCTACATTCACCTTTAGATTTCGTTTCTTACACACTCACCCAGACTCATCCATCAAGCCTTGCTGCTTCCCTTCGTCTTCACTTAACAGTACAGTATCATCTGCAGACAACAGTACAGGGAGTTTCCAGTCACTGCCCTCTCTCATTAGGGCTGCTCCAACATCCACTACCCTTCCTTCTATCTCTTTTATAATCCCATCTATGTACAGATTGAACAACTATGGAGACATGACACATCCCTTTTTCAATCCAACCTTCAAATTAAAAAATTCACTCAGTTCACTATCCAGTCGCTCTGTAGTCTTAGCACCCTCATACATACTCTTCACGGCATTCAGCAACCTCCCATTTACTCCATAAATGCTTAATACTTTCCACAATCCTTGTCTATCCACCCTGTTATATGCTTTCTCCAAATCTATGAAGGCCACATACAACTTCTTTCCCTTCTCTAGAAATTTTTCCACTAAAGACCTAACAATGATTATCTGATGATGTACACATCCTCTTCCCTTCCTAAAACCTCCCTGTTCTTCTCCAACTAATTCCACTGTTATTTCTCTAACTCTGTGAGTAAGTATCCTGCCATATACTTTTCCTATTATACTAAGAAGACAAATGCCCCTATGATTACCACACCCTTTTTTTCCCCTTTTCCTCTGTACAGGCGAATAATTATACCTGACTTCCAATCATTTGGGACTCTACCTTCTTCCCAGGCCAATCTGCACATCTTCCACATCCGTTCTACTACTATATCTCCCCCATGCTTCAGCATTTCACCACACACTCCGTTAATTCCTGGGGCTTTCCCCATTTTGACTTCTTCATTGTTTCCATAACTTCCATCCTACTGACTTTTTCTCTTCTCACATCTCTGCATTTCCCAGCCATTCCCTAGCCACTTATACTCGCATTACTTCCATTCTCTGTGTTTAACAATTGCTTTAAATGTTCTCTCCATCTGCTCACTTTTTCTCCCTTCTCCACTAGTAATCTACCATTTTTATCTTTCACTCCCCGACTAACTTCTTTGACACCTTGTCAAATTCTCTTTACCTCTTTCAAGAACATTTTCTTACATTCCCTCCACCTTACACTAATTCCTTCCAAATCCTTCATCCACTATTTTCTTATTCTCTCTTACTAATCTTTACACCTCTCTCTTCCTTTACACATATAACTCTTTCTTCCGTCTCTCAACTTCTTCCACACCCCTGTTTCTCATCCACTCACTATATGCTTTCTTCCTTTGTGCCACAGAATGTCTCACCTCTTCATTCCACCTTGCTGTTCCTTGCACCCCATTTCGTCCTCTCTTCACCCCATACACCACCTTACATGCTGCACAGATTTTTTCTTACATAAACCAAAATGCCTAAATATTACCAAATATATCTCTATAGTTCATCGCTTCCCCAATGCTTCTTCAGAACCCAGCATATTTGATTCCATATGCACACAGTTGACCAACCTTAATCTCACCCATTTCACTGATATTACCGTTTTGAGTGATTTTAACGTCCGTACTGTAGAATGGTTATTGAATTCTTCCAGGACTGACGATACTGGTCTAGAATGTGAGCTGTTTGCAGAATCGTTTAATCTCACGGAATTGGTAAAACAAACCAGAGTACCAGACAATCTTGACCATAGTGACTACCTCTTTGACCTATTCCTGACAAATAATACAGATCAGTACAGGGTAGAAGTACTCTCATCACTTGGATCCTCCGACCACAAGCTCATCAAAGCCTCATTAGTCAGTTGACCCAAACCTACCTGTTCTGAACCTGTCAGGGTGACCAGATGCCACTTTGATAGGGCAGACTGGGATGGATTTAGAAGTTATCTTCCTGGCATTCTGTGGCAGTCTTTCCTCTCCAGTGACATCAATTCTACCCAGTCCCACATTAATGATGAAATACAAACCGGTATGGAATAGTTCATACCCAGTCAACAGTTTACTAAGAGATCGGACTCCCCAAAATGGTCTGACAGCAGTTGTGCTAGAGCGACAACCCTAAATTTAGTTGAATAATTTAGACTATACACAAGTACTTCTTCATACCCTAATTCTTGGAAACAAGCCAACATCCACCCAGTTCCGAAAAAAGGAAGTTCCTCTGACCCCTCTGATTACAGACCTATAACTGTCATATCTTCTCTTGGTAAAGTAATTGAGATTGTAATTAAGAAACACAGTTAAATATCTTAAATCTAACAGCATAATTAGTAACAGACAGTATGGTTTTCGCCACAAAAGATCCACTATTGATATACTCATTCTCCTGACTCATACCATCCATCAGTTAACTGACAAACATGGAGAAACACATGCAGTAGCCTTTTATATACCTAATGCATTTAAGAAAATGTGGCATCGTTCTCTGCCATCCAGACTCCCTTGCTCTGGTCTGTCATCTTTTGTTCCACTGATTTCCTCATATCTCAGTGCAGAACGATAAAAGTAGATGATGTATATTCCAAATTTCCACTCGATTAATGCTGCCTTGTCACAAGGATCAATTCTGGCTCCAGCCCTATTCCTAATTCATATTAATGATCTTTAGTTTGTCACCCATAATCCCATTTGCTCATGTGCAGATGACTCAACACTTCACAGATCATTCATATTTAAACACCCATTCACAAAGTTTAATGTATCTAACTCACAACTTAGTACAGCAATCTTCATAAATCAAGACTTATCTAAGACCACTGAATGAGGACAAAATAGCATTGCCTCATTTAATGCCAGGAAAACCAAATATATGTAATTTAGTAACAGATACTGCCTGATTCCTATATTACCTTCAATGCTGCTAATATTCCTATCTCCAAAAGTATTGAAATTCTCGATATTTCACTTAGCAATGCCCTCAAATGTACCTCTGATGTTAGATCACTTGCTAAAACCACTTCAGAGAAACCTAGATTATTGTGTAGTCTGCAATTTCACTGGTGAGCAGTTAGCTATAATCTTGAAGAGTCATGTGCACTCTCAGTTGGAATATTGCTCACCTCTGTGGAGTGAATGTGGGGAGGCTGCAGTAAAACTGTGGGACAAAATTCAGTACAAAGCTGTTAGTATTATTAATAACCTTGCTGTTACAGTTGAACTACCTCCCATACAAGTAAGAAGTAATGTTGTCTCCCTTGCATTATTTTACAAATACTTTTATGGCAAATGCTCAGACGAAGTTGCATCCATTGTGCCATTTCTCAACGTCTTCCCCCACGTTGCTCGGGCGTCTGATAGCGCTCATAACTGGACTGTCACACTGCCATATTGCAGAACTTCTGCTTATAAGAATTCTTTTATTCCCTGAACTGCATCTCTTTTGAACTCGCTTCCCCAGAGCGATTTCTCCACAAACTTCATCTTAGGGCTGTTCAAGTCTAACTGTCACAGATTTTTATGGAAGGAGGACACCTGTAGTCTGGTGTATGGGTTATTCTTTTTTTTTTCTTTCATTCATTTGTTTTCCTTCTCCTGTTCATCTATTGTAAGTAAATAAAATGATAGATTTTATTCATTTTCGAGCATAGTTATTGGAAATATTGAGGGTCAACCGAAGATGAAGTGATTCTGTTTGGAGAACAAAAAGTCGAAGTCAGTTCACAGGGTATTGTCAAATAATACAGCTTTGACCCAATTCAGAGCAAACTTGAAGTAAGGTTTGATGGTCATGGAAGAATGAAGTAGTTTGAATTATAAGAACGATCGGTCAAAGGCCAATGTCACAGGGCAAGATCAAAGTGTCGGCCATAGACCTATTGAAGGGCGCTTGTGGTGCAATTTCTGAGTGCTGTTACTTGTTAACTCTTAAACCGCGGGGTTGTCGGAGGAGCACC